>MU016697.1:0-27287 GCA_011076525.1 Nettapus auritus | reverse complement strand
TTGGGTCAGCTGTCCTGGGTCTGTCCCTTCCCAGCTGTTGCTGTACCCCGAGCCTGCCTGCTGGCAGGACAGAGCGAAGAGCTGAAAAGTCCTTGGCTTGGTGTAAGCACTGCTCTGCAACAATTAAAACATCAGCATGTTATCAGCACTCTTCTCATCCTAAATCCCAAACACAGCACCCTACCAGTTACTAGGAGGAAAATTAGCTCTGTCCTAACTGAAACCAGAACATATATCCACCCCTTATTCCATACCATTTATGTCATGCTGAGGTTACACCCTTTCCAATACATTCCAATGAATCACCATTTTCATCTATGGTATATACAGTGTCCACTGAGTTTGCATATTCTGTGACTGCCTTCAAGCTCCATCTGTCTCAGCAGTCTTTGAGGGCAGAAGAGATGGTGTGTACTGTTGGATCGTTGCACGCTGAAGCTCGTTCTGGTTCCATTACACCACTGTGCTTGCTAATTCTATTAACATTCATTCGTTGTTATCTGCAGGACTTACTGTGATACCATTAATGGGACACTGACATACAGCAATAAAAATGGTGATTATATACAGTATTAGATAATAATTAACATAATACAATTCAACTCATGGGCTAGTCTCACCCAGTATTAAATCCCCTGGAGGTACACATTGGGCCTCCCCATTCTTTTGCATTACCCACCAAGTGCCTCCAGGTCCCTGAGCAAAAGCAGTCCCGCGAATGGGTTTGCCTTTTTCCTGAGGCAGGAGTAGCCCAGACTGTTTTACCCAGGAGGTTTCTTATGTGCACTACAGGAACTTTATCTCCTTCTACAGTACGTAACAGGTTTGATTGGGCAGGTCCAGCTCGGTTAGCAGATCCCCTAGTACTGACTAACCAGGTGGCCTTTGGCAATAGCGTATCCCAGTGTTTGAATGTCCCAGCACCCATTGCTTTCAGTGTAGTCTTTAACAGTCCATTGTATCGCTCAACTTTCCCGGAGGCTGGTGCGTGATAGGGAATGTGATACACCCACTCAATACCATGTTCTTTGGCCCAAGTGTCTATAAGGTTGTTTCAGAAATGAGGCCCATTGTCTGACTCCATTCTTTCTGGGGTGCCATGTCACCATAGGACTTGTTTTTCAAGGCCTAGGATGGTGTTCCGGGCGGTGGCATGGGGCACAGGATATGTTTCCAGCCATCCGGTGGTTGCTGCCACCATTGTAAGTACGTGGCGCTTGCCGTTGCGGGTTTGAGGGAGTGTGATATAATCAATCTGCCGGGCCTCTCCATATTTATATTTCAGCCATCGTCCTCCATACCAGAGAGGCTTTGACCGTTTGTCTTGCTTGATTGCGGCACATGTTTCACAATCATGAATAACCTGTGCTATAGTGTCCATGGTCAGGTCCACCCCTCGATCACGAGCCCATCTGTATGTTGCATCTCTACCTTGATGGCCTGAGGTGTCATGGGCCCATTGGGCTATAAATAATTCACCCTTATGTTGCCAGTCCAGGTCCACCTGAGCCACTTCGATCTTAGCAGCCTGATCCACCTGCTGGTTGTTTTGATGTTCTTCAGTAGCCCGACTCTTGGGCACATGAGCATCTACATGGCGTACCTTTACAACTAGGTTCTCTACCCGGTTGCCACTATGCAGCAGCTTAGATGGTTTTGCCTTTGAGCTGCCAGTTATTCTGTTTCCATTGCTGTAACCACCCCCACAGGGCATTTGCTACCATCCATGAATCAGTATAGAGATAGAGAACTGGCCATTTTTCTCCTTCAGTAATATCTAAAGCCAGTTGGATGGCTTTCACTTCTGCAAACTGACTCGATTCACCTTCTCCCTCAGTAGCTTCAGCAACTTGTCGTGTAGGACTCCATACAGCAGCCTTCCATCTCCGATGCTTTCCCACAATACGACAGGACCCATCAGTGAACAGGGCATATCTCTTCTCATCTTCTGGTAGCTTGTTGTAGAGTAGGATTCCTTCAACATGGGCCACCTCCTCCTCTGGTGATATCCCTAAATATTTGCCTTCTGGCCAGTCCATAATAACTTCCGAGATTCCTGGGCGACTGGGGTTTCCTATTCGAGCACGCTGAGTAATCAGTGCAACCCACTTGCTCCATGTAGCATCAGTTGCATGATGTGTAGAGGGGACCCTTCCTTTGAACATCCAGCCCAGGACTGGCAGTCGGGGTGCCAGGAGGAGCTGCGCTTCAGTACCGATCACTTCTGAAGCAGATCGAACTCCTTCATATGCTGCCAATATCTCTTTTTCATTTGGAATGTAGTGGGCCTCAGAGCCTCTGTATCCCCAACTCCAGAACCCTAGGGGTCGACCTCAAGTTTCCCCAGGCTCTTTCTGCCAGAGGCTCCATGTGAGGCCAGTCTCCCTGGCTGTGGTCCTATTCGGACTGGCCCAAGGGCTACTGCATGAACTATTTCCTGCCTAATCTGTTCAAAGTCTTGTCATTGCTCAGGGCTCCATTCATAATCATTTTTCTTACGGGTTACTTGGTAGAGCGGGTTTACAATCAGACTTTAATTGGGAATGTGCATTCTCCAAAACGCCACGACACCTAGGAAAGTTTGTGTTTCCTTTTTGCTAGTTGGTGGAGACATAGCTGTTATTTTGTTGATCACATCCATTGGGATTTGACGATGTCCATCTTGCCATTTTATTCCTAAAAACTGGATCTCTCATGCAGGTCCTTTAACTTTATTTTGTATTTATGTATGGCAAAAGCGGCCTTCAGAAGGATTTGGACTATTTTCTTCCCTTTCTCAAAAACTTCCTCTGCTGTGTCACCCCACACAATGATGTCATCGATGTACTGCTGGTGTTCAGGAGCTTCCCCTCCAAGTGAAAGCAAACTGTGGCCTGCACTCTGCTGCTAGTGGGATGGAGAAAAATGCATTAGCGATATCAGTGGTGGCATACCACTTGGCTGCCTTTGATTCCAGTTCATACTGGAGTTCTAACATGTCAAGCACTGCAGCACTCAGTGGTGGCATGACTTCATTCAAGGCCATGATAGTGCACTGTTAGTCTCCACTCACCATTAGACTTTCGCACTGGCCATATGGGACTATTAAAAGGTGAATGAGTCTTGCTGATCACTCCTTGGCTCTCCAGTTGACAAATTAGCTTATGGATGGGCATCAGGGAGTTTCGATTGGTGTGATATTGCCACCGGTGCACAGTTGCGGTAGCAATTGGCACTTGCTGTTCTTCAACCCTCAGCAGTATGGATCTGCATTTGCAATTACTTTTTAGCCAGTAAGCACCTGGTAATGTTCCCAGTTTACATCTGACTAGTTGAATAATCTATCAGTCAACAAGGCCCTGTGATTTGGTCTCAGCAAAGGAATAAACTAAGCACTTCCTGATTTCACCTGAGTTGATTCAGTCTTTAAATACTGCTGGCATCTCCTTTGGAAATGTTTTACTTGATCTTCAACTTGAAATTTGCTGTCTCACATCCTTGAATATAGCTGCAGTGAACGACAGTTCTTTTTAAAATCACCTCTGGACTGTTAATACTGCTGTCCAAGACCCATCAGCTCTAACAGTAAACTAAAAATGTGCCAGGGAATGTCAGAGAAACTGAAGCCCAATCATCTATACCACTGAAGTTTCAGAAAGGTTCTTGACATAGTTTGGCTTATGCCTAACTCCAAACAATTCCTGGACATAGCGTGAATATTAGCACAGGACAGAAGCTGTTTTCAGTAGTTTGCTTGGAGGTTGCCATGATATTCTGGAAAGTAACAGGATTTCATAATTTGGGTGTGGGCCATTCTGTGCCAGCTGGCACCAGTGCTCGAGAGAAGTGCCAGGTACGTTTACATTACTAATATGGACACACCTACCAAATATCAATGCTGAGTTGGCTGCAGCTGCACAATTGCTTATATCATGTCTTTGGAGAACATAACTTGCCTGTGAACTTTGATTTCTACTCTTGTGACCGGTCCTGTTGCAACGTACCTCCTACTGGCTAAATACATGCATTTAGAGTGTGTCTACACAGGCATCCATTTGTGAGCAAATCACCTTGGGGTCCTAAAATAATCGATAGAGGTGTAGCCAATACACTGCGTGGAGTGTAGAATGAAATTTTTCTTTTTTTTTTGGGGGGGGGGGGGGGGATGGGGACGGGGCCGGGGCCCCGGGGGGAGGGGAAACAACACTACACTGCTAGCTGTGCCCAAACAAATCCCACTGGCTGTTCAGCAGGGATCAGCACTGACTGCAGTGAAAGCAGGCACCTAGCTTAAACCAAGGTTTACCAGTTCTGCAGCTGGGACTCACATGTCAAGGTAAGATTGTGCTAACTGGCTAGTGCCTGTATGGGTCACTCCTCAAAGTGGTATTAATTGCTGAATAAAAATCCTTATGTATACAAGCCCCACCAGAAATACTCAGAATCACAGAATCATTTAGGTTGGAAGAGACCTCAGAGATCACAGAGTCCAACCTCTGACCTAACACTAACAAGTCCTCCACTAAACCATATCCCTAAGCTCTACATCTAAACGTCTTTTAAAGACCTCCAGGGATGCTGACTCAACCACTTCCCCGGGCAGCCTATTCCAATGCCTAACAACCCTTTCAGTAAAGACGTTTTTCCTAATATCTATCCTAAACCTCCCCTGGCACAACTTTAGCCCATTTCCCCTCGTCCTGTCACCAGGCACATGGGAGAGTAGACCAGTCCCCACCTCACTACAGCCTCCTTTCAGGTACCTGTAGAGTGTGATAAGGTCGCCCCTGAGCCTCCTCTTCTCCAGGCTAAATAGTGCCAGCTCCCTCAGCCGCTCCTCGTAAGACTTGTTCTCCAGACCCCTCACCAGCTTCGTTGCCCTTCTCTGGACTCGCTCAAACACCTCCATATCCTTCTGGTAGCGAGGGGCCCAAAACTGAACACAGTACTCGAGGTGCGGCCTCACCAGGGCCGAGTACAGGGGGACAATCACTTCCCTGGACCTGCTGGCCACGCTGTTTCTGATACAAGCCAGGATGCTGTTGGCCTTCTTGGCCGCCTGAGCACACTGCTGGCTCATATGCAGCCGACTATCAACCAGTACTCCCAGGTCCTTCTCTGCCAGGCAGCTTTCCAGCCACTCATCTCCCAGCCTGTAGCTCTGCTTGGGGTTGTTGTGCCCCAGGTGCAGGACCCAGCACTTGGTCTTGTTGAACTTCATACAGTTGGCCTCAGCCCATCGGTCCAGCCTATCCAGATTGTCCTGCAGAGCCTTCCTACTCTCGAACAGATCAACACATGCACCTAACTTGGTGTCGTCTGCAAACTTACTGAGGGTGCACTCAATCCCCGCATCCAGATTATCAATAAAGATATTAAAGAGAACCGGCCTTAGTACCGAGCCCTGGGGGACTCCACTAGTGACCGGCCTCCACCAGGATTTGACTCCATTCACTAAGACTCTCTGGGCCCGGCTACCCAGCCAGTTTTTAACCCAACGAAGCGTACGCCAGTCCAATCCATGAGTAGACAGTTTCCTCAGGAGAATGCTGTGGGAAACGGTGTCGAAAGCCTTACTGAAATCAAGGTAGACCACATCCACAGCCTTTCCCTCATCCACTGAGCGTGTCACTCTGTCATAGAAGGAGATCAGGTTCGTCAAGCAGGACCTGCCTTTCATAAACCCATGCTGACTGGGCCTGATCGCCTGCTTGCCCTGCAAGTGCTGCGTGACGGCACTCAAGATAATCTGCTCCATGAGCTCCTGGCACTGAAGTCAAACTAACAGGCCTATAGTTTCCCAGGTCTACCCTCCGGCCCTTCTTGTAGATGGGCGTCATGTTTGCTAGCCGCCAGTCGACTGGGACCTCCCCTGATAGCCAGGACTGCTGATAAATGTTGGTAAGTGGCTTGGTCAGCTCCTCTGCCAGTTCCCTCAGTACCCTCAGGTGGATCCCATTCGGCCCCATCGACTTGCGTACATCTAAGTGCTGTAGCAGGTCGCCAACCATGTTCTTGCCGATTATGAAGGCCACATTCTGCTCCCCATCCCCTTCCACCAGCTCAGGGTACTGGGTATCCAGAGAAAAACTGGTCTTGCCACTAAAGACTGGGGCAAAGAAGGCATTAAGCACCTCAGCCTTTTCCTCATCTCTTGTCCCTAAGTTTCCCCCTGCATCCAGTAAAGGATGGAGAGTCTCCTTTGTCCTCCTTTTCATGTTTATGTATTTGTAAAAAACATTTTTTGTTATCTTAACAGCAGTAGCCAGATTGAGCTCCAGATGAGCTCTGGCCTTTCTAATTTTATCCCTGCACAGCCTCGCAACATCCTTATAGTTCTCCTATATACATAACATCCTTATAGTCCTATCCTATTATGGGATGCGCCTCTCACTCAGAGGGGGATAAGGATTTTTGCTCAGGAGTTGGTGGCACTGATAGATAGGGCTTTAAACTAGAGTCAAAGGGGGAAAGGGATAAAACCAGGCACGCCAGTGATGAAGCTAAGGGATGGTGTGCTAGAATCAGAGGGACTGTGTGCTAATTATGTCCTTCAGTCTGCTCCAGAAGGTGCTGTGTGTAGGGAGGTGCATTTGAAGTGCTTCTACACAAATGCACGCAGTATGAGGAATAAAATGGAGGAACTAGAAGTCTTGGCCCAGTCCCACAGCTATGATATTATTGGCATAACCGAAACCTGGTGGGATGAGTCCTGTGGCTGGTGTGCCGCAATAGATGGTTACAGGCTCTTCAGGAGGGACAGGCAGGGTAGGCGAGGTGGCAGGGTGGCGATGTACGTGAGGCGATGGCAAAGTTGAGAGCCTCTGGGTAAGGATTAAGGGACGAACACATGAAGGGGATGTCATTGTTCCAGAAGAGCAGATCAACTGCCCTTGTCCTTATGGGGAACTTCAGTCTGCCAGACATCAACTGGGATCACCACACGGCTGACACGAGCAAGTCCAGGAGGTTCATAAAGCACCTCGATGATAACTTCCTGGTGCAGGTGCTAAGGGAGCCAACTAGGAAAGGTGCCCTCTGAGATCTGTTGCTGGAGAACAGAGAGGATCTTGTGGGGGATGTGGCAATTGGCGGCCATCTCGGCCATAGTGCCCATGAAGTGGTTGAGTTTAGAATTTATGGCGACAGAAGGAAAACTGCCACCAAAACTTCAGCCCTGGATATGGGGAAAGCAGACTTCAGGCTGCTCAGGGAACTAATTGGCAAGGTCCCCTGGGAAACTGCTTTTGAAGGCACTGGCGTCCATCAGTGCTGGTCAGCCTTTAAGGACTGCCTCCTAAAAGCACAGGATCAGGCAATTCCAAAATATCGGAAGTCAAGCAGGTGGGGCAGGAGGCCGGCCTGGCTGACCAGGGATCTTCTACTGGCGCATAGGCAAAAAAAACAATGTATGGCTGCTGGAAGGAGGGTCAGGCAACATGGAAGGAATACAGGGACACTGTTCACATTTGTAGGGAGATAATTCGTGTGGCCAAAGCCCAACTAGAGTTGAAGCTGGCCCTGTCAGTGGGAGACAATAAAGTGGTTTTTTTTTTTGGTTTGTTTGTTTTTTTTTCGATATGTGAACAGAAAAAGGAGAACCAAAGAAAACATAGGTCCGCTACTTGATGGGGAAGGTCACCTCACAGACAAGGACACAGGCAAAGCAGAGACGTTTAATTCCTTCTTTGCCTCCGTCTTCAATACAGTCTTTGCTCCCAGCCAACATGGGGTCACAAGGGTAGGTCCTGCCAAACAAATTTGATTTCCTTTTATGATAAGATCACCCGTCTAGTCAACCAAGGGAAACCAGCTGATGTGATCTTTTTGGACTTCAGCAAGGCTTTTGACATGGTTTCCCATAGGATCCTACTGGACAAAATGTCCAGCATACAGCTTAACAAAAACATAATCCGATGGGTGAGCAATTGGCTGACGGGCAGGGCTCAAAGGGTTGTGGTAAATTGGGCCACATCAGGCTGGTGGATGGTCACTAGTGGGGTCCCCCAAGGCTCCATTTTAGGGCCAGTCCTCTTCGATGTTTTTATAAATGACTTGGATGTAGGACTAGAAGGTGTTTTGAGCAAATTTGCTGACAACACTATACTTGGAGGAGTTATAGACTCTGCTGAGGGTGGAAAGGCCTTGAAGAGAGATCTGGCCAGACTGGAGAGCTGGGCAATCACCAACCGCATGAAGTTTAACAAAAGGAAGTGCCAGGTCCTGCACCTGGGATGGGGCAACCCTGGCTATACGTACAGACTGGGTGACGAGACGCTGGAGAGCAGCCCCACAGAGAGGGATCTGGGGGTTGTGGTTGACAGCAAGTTGAATATGAGCCAGCAGTGTGCCCTGGCAGCCAGGAGGGCCAACCGTATCCTGGGGTGCATCAAGCACGGCAAGGTAAATGGGTCTCGTTGATCATTCCTTGGCTCTCCATTGACGAATTAGCTTATGGATGGGAATCAGGGAGTCTCGGTTGGTTCGATATTGCCACCACAGTGCACAGTTGTGGTAGCGATTGGTACCTGCTGTTCTTCAACCCTCAGCAACCCCGCAACAGAAGGGTCCTCGGAGAGACTGGGCAAGGTAGACAACTGTTTAATGTCCTCTGTCTTTAACGCAGCTATGCCAAAAGCCCACCGGTACCCTTTTGGGTCCTTGAAATATCCTCTCCTGGGGATTTCCACTCATTCCCAGTTAGACTCACTTCAGCCTCCAACACAGTTAACTTCTGGGATCCCCCCATCACTCCATAAATGCAGATGGGCTCTGGCCCTTTATAGCTTGATGGCATTGGAGTACATTGTGCACCGGTGTCTACTAAAGTGTTATACTTCTGTGCATCTGACGTGCCAGGCCATCGAATCCACATAGTCCAATAAACTAGATTGTCCCTTTCCTCCCCCTGGCTGGAGGCAGGGCCCCTCTAGTCCTGGTCATAATATTCATTACTGTGTCCGGGGGACTGCCCACTGGAAGTTGGAGTAGCAAGCTTCTCAGAGAACCCCTTTTTCCCGATTGTTTTTCCTTGCAACTCACGTACCCATGATTCTAGGGTCTTGGTAGATTTTCCATCCCATTTTCTCATGTCTTCTCCACGGTCATGTAGGTAAAATCACAGGGTGGCACGGGGTGTGTACCCACCATATTGTCTTCCTTGCTCGGATGAACGCTTACCCCTGATAGCTGAGACATTGGTTTGTTCAGGTGGGGAGGAAGATAAATTCTCTTTAAGTTGGTGGACCTCTTCAGAATGTTTCTCCAAAGTATTCTCTTTTAGTTGATGGAACTCTTGAGAAAGGTTTTCCACAGCCAAGACACAGGCCTCTAGGGAATTGGAGAGACTTTCTTCGTACTGCCGGAGTTGTTTAGCCAATTCATCCACTGTGGGTTCCTCTACATTTTTCCAGGCCATTACTGCCAATGAGCTGGCATATGATGATGGTGCACTCCGTACAAACTTCTGCCACATGGGTCGGGTACACTTGACTTCATCTGGATCTGTGGATGTTTGACCGTTGTCTGGGTCCTCATAAATCACCTCCCGTACTGCTAATTCCCTCAGGTATTGGATTCTGTTCTCCATGGTGGTCCATAGTAGACATACAAGATATTCCTTGAAGAGATTCCTTTCTTTCACAGCTAAGAGGAGATGCCTCCAGAGGGTGAAGATGTGCTCCATCTCCAATTTCTTTGTCAATGCCTGCATCTCTAGCAAGGGATCCCAGACGCTTGGCTTCATTTCTATCTAATTCCACGCTCTCGGCTCCAGTGTCCCAGCACCAGAGCAGCCAGGTGACAAGCTGCTCACCTATGCAGCGACCACAATCTTTTCACACATCTTGTAGCTCACGCTGGCATAGGTTTTGGGTAATTAATGTTGATTTTTCGTTGAAATTTCTTTGTCAAATGCCTGCATCTCTAGCAAGGGATCCCAGCCGCCCGTCTTCCTTGCCCTCTAATTCTAGACTATTGGCTACGGTGTCCCAGCACCAGAGCAGCCAGGTGACAAGCTGCTCTTCTGAACAACGACCAAAATCCTTTTGCATATCTCGTGGCTCACTCTGGGATAGGCTTCGGATAGTTATTGATGCTTTCATGATATCTTCCTCTTCATCTTCCCATTCATCTGATGGCCCAGCCTCTTCAGAGTAGCCTATCTTGTTGTCTTCTTCCTCCCCAGTCTGAGAAGGAGTTCCTCTGTGTTCTAAATGACCTGACTTTCTCATCCATTATTTCATCTTGGTTACAGGGGCAACTTGCACTGCTACAGTCTGTTTCCCTGACCCAGCCACAGGGCCCGTCACAGGGGTTGGAGTGGCCGCTGGGGTTGGAGTGGCCGCTGAGCCTGTTGTATGACTTGTGGCCGCAGGGGCTGGAGTGGCTGCAGCGTCCATCATAGGGGTTGGAGTGGCCGTTGGGCCTGTCACAGGACTTAAAGTGCACACAGGGTCTGTCACTAGGTTTATAGTGGCATCGATTGCAGCTCTATAAGCATAGGCCAGGCCCCAGCATGTTGCAGTGATTTGTGTATCTCTGGTATTACCAGGATGATGACACCCTTTTTCAAGCATTCTACCAGTTTTTTAGGATTTTGCAGTTGTTCAGGGGTGAATTTCCAAAGCACTGGAGGTGCCCACTGCTCTAGATGCCTGCCCATATCGTCCACGCTCCCTGCCACTCACAACTATCCCATCTCAGGAAAGATCTCTGGATGGCATTCCTAAATAGTTGTTTAACCCTAAATAAAATCTGAAGCACATTCAGGAGACATAACAATAAAAACATGCTGGTCTGAACATCCCAAGGATATTCAAAATCTTGAAGAGCTATTGTAACTAGCCCAGAGGATAAGAGGGTGGTGGAGGAGAAAGGGAGAGTGAACAAGTAGGAAAAAATATCTTCCCCTGTCCCCTCCACAGATTGGCTCTCTGACGAAAAAAGGCAATAGGTGTAACTGTTAACAGTTTCCGAGATAGTTTCCAAAGTATAGAGTCGACGACAGTGCTGAGTGCAAATACCAAGTTAGAGTCATGACCAGCAATTTCATCATATCATAAACCAGTGTTACACTGTACAGTAAAATAATAATCTTAAACCAGCCCTCAGAAAGGATAAACAGCATGACAGGGATCACATACAGTAAGTAATGTGCTATATAGCTGTGAGAAAAATCTCAAATAATTTTCTTCAGACAGGATCTTCTGTGAAGCTATTTTATTCGTGATTGCAATGGTGGGTGTCCTGTCAATCAGGAGTGCATTTTAGTAAACAAATCATAACCTTCAATTCCTCGTTACCCAACGCCTGATCCCCTTCCCTGTTTCCTCATTGGCTGAGTACTACAGGTTCACAAGCTATTCGACGCTCCTCTATACCATATATGTACAATTTTTTTAATCAACCCTTTAATTTCTCCTATTTCCTTTTTTTTTTTTTTTTCCCTTTTCTTATGTTTTGAGAACTTTTGATCTATGTTTCACTGTTCTCACACTGCTCATTCTGTTTTTCTCAAGCTTCCAAAATTTTGGAACAGTGAGGCCTACTGTCCACTTATCTACTTAGCATTTCACCTTATTATGACTACACAACTACCTTAGAATACAGAAAATTAGTTCTCTACTGCAAAAACACAACTTAGTTTCTCACAATTCCCCCCTCTTCTTTTCTTACTCCTATTGTTGTTTTTGCACCTCTTCACATACACCACTCTTGAGTTTTTCCAACATTAAGGTGCAATATTCTTCTTTGGATGTCATGGGGGATGATAGATATACAATGCCATTATTATTACAATACCAACAAATCGTTGTTTGAGCCGATTCTATTCAGGTAACTACGAAGTTAGTTTCTCCCAAATTTTTCTAAGTCCTCAGGAAGTATCTTCTTGAGCTACTCTGTGTAGGATATTTTTTTTTTTCCCAAATATTTTTGAGATCAGTCAAATCTGTCCCATTTGATCTACATATATAAAGCGACTAGTATTAATTACAGTGCACACTCCTCCTTATGAGGTTATTAATAAATCTAATACTATTTGATTCTAGAGTACTATTTTGGCAAACTTATCCAGCTTATTTTCTAGTTATTCAGTTATAGCTGAGATATTTACAATAGCTTTTTCAAATTCACTCACCCCTAACCAAAGAAAAAAACACCTTGCAAAGCTGTGAAATGGTAGAGAATTTTACTAGAGGATTATCTGGAGTCTGCATAATTCTGCGTGTGGTCTCAAGGGGGCTTTGGCTTTGTGGGTCTTCAATAATAGTTACATTTGGAATTATTGCCTCCAGGGTGAAAGGTCCCTTCCAGCCTAGGGGCAACACCTTACTGGCTTTATTGCCACATAGCCAGTACCACACCTTACCATTTGGGACAGGCCATCTGCTTACAGGATTCTCATGTTGTATCTGGTGTGCATTATGTATATTAGCATTCCCGTGGCTACCATATTTGGTACACTATGGATTATTCCCTACTTCCTAGATATTTCCACACCCAGGGTCAGTACTATTGCCCCCAAGTTTCTATCATTGTTGTTTAAAAGGCACCTTTGATAACACAGTATATTGTAGCCAGGATTGTGTGTAGGGAGCTCAACTTCAAAATCTGTTCCTTCCTGGGACTGAGTATGATCTGTCATTTATAGAAATCTAGAGAATCCAGACACAGCTGCTGCTGGAAATAGCAATCAGGGACAAGGCCTTTTCAGTCTTTCTAGGCATCTGGGTGCAAATCCAACAATTATTTCAAGACAAAACTCGAGAGATGTTCTGGATTAATTGGAAATGCTGATTTTTCCCTCCATCCTATCACTAATCCATTGAGAATAGGTATTACTAAGATAAACCTAAAATACATCCTTTCTATATATAGATATAGATATATAGATATAGATAGATAGATATCTATATCTATATATATATGTACACCCCTGTAATAATTAAGAAATAATAATTAAGAAAAACAATAAAAATCACAAACTAATAAGGATTCATCTGGTGGGGATTGAATACCCCCCTTCTCCCACTTCCAGGGAGTGTTCCCTGGAAACACTCCAATTCTGTGTAATTCCATCCCTTTTACTCATTAATTCATTAAGAATTCTTCTAAGGAGAAGCTAAAGGTTTACAATAGATAATTTTAACAGTTTTAACCTTAAAGGTCTTTGTTAATGCAGTCTCTCAGGTATCAGCGTTAACTGATGCTTTTACCCAGGTATGAGTCCACCCTTTCTCAGCAGTTCTTACTGCCGTCTCGGTAGTCAGGAGCACTTGGAACAGTCTGTCTCACTCAGGTTGCAGTTTCAGTTCTCTCCATGTCCGCATCAGATTCCAATTTCCTGCTCAGAATGGATGGATCAGGACTTCCAATGGTGGGGTTTGAACTAACAGTCCACGGGTCCTGAGAGATGACAAAGAGGACGACAGCCCAAGTATATAGTTCTTAAGAAAAGCATCTTTTGTCTCAAATTGAGGTAATTCATTCCCTTTGTCCATGTACAGCACTTCAAATAATATTTCATATGGTGAAACTCCCACATCTTTTCTTGGTGCAGTTTGAATTTGGAGAAGTGCCAAAGGTAAGCACTTTGTTTGGGGAAGCCGAGTTTCCAGAACTGTGATGGTTTTACTCGGGTGGGCAGCCAAGTTCCACCACAACCGCTCTCTCACTCCCCCTCCTCAAAGAGGAGTGAGGAGAAAATACGATGAAAGGGGCTCAAGGGTTGAGATAAGGACTAGGAGATCGCGCAATAATTATCGTGACGGGCAAAACAGACTCAACATAGAGAGAAAGTAAGATTTATTGCTTATACTAACAAGCTAGACAAGTGAGAAACAAAGGAAAGAAACCAAAAGCACCTTCCCCCCCATCCACCCTCTTCCACCTCCTCCCCCCGAGCGGCGCAGGGGAACGGGGGAATGGGGGTTATGGTCAGTCTATAGCACTTCTTCTCTGCCGCTCCTTCTCGGTCACTCTTGTCCCCTGTGCTGTGGGGTCCCTCCCATGGGATGCAGTCCTTGCTGAACTGATCCAGCGTGGGCTGTCCACAGGCAGCAGCTCTTCAAGAACTGCTCCATATATGGGTCCGTACCACGGGGTCCATCCCTCGGGAGCAAACTGCTCCAACCTGGGTCCCCCACAGGCAGCAGCTCCTGACGGGTCACCTGCTCCTGCGTGGTCTCCTCTCCACGGGCTGCAGGTCCGGCCCGGAATCTGCTCCGGCAGGGGTCTTCCACAGGCCGCAGTCTCCTTCGGGGCACAGGCTCCACCGTGGTCTCCTCCACGGGCTGCAGTGTGGAACCCTGCTCCACCGTGGTACTCCATGGGCTGCAGGGGGACATCCTGCTTCACCATGGTCCTCACCACAGGCCGCAGGGGACTTCTGCTCCGGCGCCTGGAGCACCTCTCCCCCTCCTTCTTCACTGACCTTGGCGCCTGCAAGGCTGTTTCTCACTCCTCTCACCCTCCCAGCTGCTGAGTGGCGCAGCAGTTTTTTCCCTGTCTTAAATATGCTCTCACAGAGCATATCTCACAACCCTATGGCCCCCCCTGCTACCAAAACCTTGCCATGTAAACCCACTACAAGAACTTAGTCAGTTGCTTCTGTACTGTCTGATCCGCTCCACCCTTCCAGAAGAGGAAGGATGCCAAGGAGCGTGAAATTTCCCCTTAATTCCTAAAGTCTATGTTAGCCCTCACAATATTTCTGACATAAAGTGATTTCCTGGATCAGAGTCAATATTTTCAACAATTCCATACCTGGGAGTTATTTGTTCTAGAATTACTTTAGTTAATATGTTCGCAGTAGCAGATACTGAAGGGAAAGCTTCCACCCACCCTGACAAACGATCGACCAAGACTAATAAGTATTTAAATCTACCTACTCTAAGGAGTTTTGTAAAATCTACCTGTACATTTTGGAAGCATTGAATTCCTGGTTCTCACCCCCTTTGGGCTGACTGCAGATAATTTTTCTATTTACCTTTTGACATACTGCAAAACTCCTGCATACATGTTCAGCCAGAGTATATATATTCCTACACATACATATTTCCATAGCACAGTGCCATACATTGCTTGAATTCCCCAATGACCCTCCTGATGTAAAACAATTAATATTTGCCTCATTAGCACTTTATTCAGCATTTCTCTTCCATCAGGGAGTATCTGTTTTCCTTTGGACTTCGTGACTCCTAATTCCTTAAAAACCTCTTTCTCTCAAAACTTTTTACTTCTTTTTAGTTTTGGGTAGGGGTAGCTCAACAATACCCTGAATCCTCTCTGGATTTATTCTTCATTCCCCCTAAGACACTAGATGCCCTAAATACTTGACTTCTCTTTCTATGAATTTTAATTTATTTTCCAATACTTTCAAGCCCTGTTTTCCCAGAAAGTCGAATAGCTTGTTAGTGGCTTCCTTCACAGCTGTTTTCTCCTGTGCTAACAGTAAAAGATCATCCACATATTTTAACAGTAACAACTCCTCGGGAGGTTGGAATTACTCCAAAATTTGTTCTAGAACTTGCCCAAATAAATTGGTGGCCCTGTAAACCCCTGAGGTAAAACTGTCCATCTGTATTGCTGCTTCCGCCCCATTTCAGAGTCTTTCCACTCAAAGGCAAATATATCTTTGCTCCCGGGGTCTGAGAGCACCCCATTAATAATACCGTTATTCTAGCCTAACAATTTACTATTTGAATGCCCAATTTCATCAGCCTTTCCCAACAAGTTAGTCCCTGCCTCGGGTGCATACAATAATTGCCCAGTGATCATTCTATCCCTAGTCTCAGCTTGGTGTCCCCAAAAAGTGGCACTGTTATCCCAGTGCCTTCTACCCCCATCACATTTAGGGTTTCATTAGTTAATTTAAGCCCTGATACTTTACAGGCCAGTAATGACCTAGCTGCCTCAGTGTATTGGGTTCACATGGCAAGGTTCTGGTAGTGGGGGGGGCTGCAGTGGTAGCCCCTGTGAGAAGAATCCAGCAGCTGCCCCATGTTAGATAAGGGCCAATTTCAGCCGGCCCCAAAGGGGCCCACCGCTGCCCAGAGCCAAGCCATGAGCAATGCAGTTTAAGTCTCTTTGAGAGCACATCCAAGAAAAGAAAAGAAAAGAAAAGAAAAGAAAAGAAAAGAAAAGAAAAGAAAAAACTGCTGCTTGACAGCAGCTGGGAAAGTGAGGAGCGAGAAACCTCCCTGCAGACACCAAGGTCAGTGCAGAGGTGCTCCAGGTGCCGGATCCGAAGCCCCCCCACAGCCCACAGAGAAGCCCCTGGTGGGGAAGGCAGACCCCTGCAGCCCATGGTGTACCGCAGTGGAGCAGATCTCCATGCTTCAGTGCATTCAGGAGCAGCCCAGGAAGGTCGGCACCCCACGAGGGAAACCCCACACCAGAGCAGGGGGAAGAGTGACCGTGAAGGAGCGGGGGAAATGAAGCACCACAAACCGACTGCAGCCCCCACTCCTGCCCCGCCCCCCCCCCCCCCCCCCGCACCACTCAGGGCAGGGAAGAGGTGGAAGAGAGTGGATGGGGGAAGGTGCCCCCAGTTTGTTTCTGTTTCTCTGTGCTCCAGCCTGTCAGCAATAGGTAATACATTTTATTAATCTTCCTATGCTAAGTCTGTTTTGCCTGCAACGATAATTGTAGAGTGATCCCCATTGAGGTACACTTTGAGGAACCCTTGAGGTACACTTTTTCATTTATCAGGGACCTAGCTTTCTGAGAAGCCCCAACTCCCCTATTCTGAATTTATAACAGCAATCTCTTCTTCTTCCACTCCGGATACTCCTATTTGAAGTGGCTGGCCTGGCCACACTTAAAACATCTTCTCAAAGCCTGTCCCTGCTAGGATTTAGGCTGCAATACAGGTAGCTTTCCTTGCCTGCCATTCCTTCGTCTCTCTTCCTTGCCTTTCCATCCTGGGCCCTCTATTTCCCTCTCTGTCTCACTACCCAGTACACTGTGAATACCATTTATTTTGCTCTCTGCTTTTCCTTCTCATCTCCCCTCGTGGCGTGCACCTTCATACTACCTGCACTGTTCACTCCATCCTCCCACCTTCTGGAGCTTTTTCTGTATATCTGGCCAGGCTTTAATCACAAAATGAACTTTCACGAGCCCTTGGGCTACTGGGTCCTCAGGATTCATCCCTGAGTACTTTCTCATTCCGACCCTGAGTCTCTCATATGATTTCTATGCTGTGGGTTGTTATTGTTTCAGTTGGATAAGCATATATTTCTGCTCTATCGGAATTACTCTCGGTAAGGGGGGGGGGTGTTCTTTCCCATTCGTGCATAGCTGCTTGCCGAATCATTCCCCTCCTAAACAATCTTCTCCAGTGAATAACATACTCAAGATTGACATTTCTCCCCCAGGAATACAAATTAGGCCTTAGAAATGGATTTGACTGTTCTGCTAGGCCCTCAATTAAATATTTCATTTCCTTCTTAAAACTCCTAACCTCTCTGCTGGTAAGGAAGGAGTGGCACCGGCCCTGCATCGGCCCTGCACAGCCCCACCAGGACGACCTCCCCCGCCCCCCCCCCCCCACCCCCCTCCCGCTCCCGGCGCGACTTCTCCAGGGACAGAATCAACTCCTGGAGTAGCTGCTGCTGCCTCTGGTGCAATATTAGGATTATAGGGAGCATAACTTGATTCCTTCTCCGAAAAAGGAGTCTTATTGTTTAGATATAAACTTAAAGCCTGAATTTTCATCAGACCCATATTTTGGCCAAAATACTGAAGTTCCTTTTATTGACTTTTTAGGCCAGACAAATACACAATATCAAACAATTTTTAATTATATATATATATTTTTCCCTAGTTTTTGGGTTGTTTTTCCAAACCCTTATCATTCTCTCCAAAGGGCTATCTTTAGGCACAATCCCGGGGTCTCCACCCCCACCCTGCTGACTCTTGGAACCCTTAATTCCCATCTCTTCCTGACGTGCTGCTGTGGACTTTACCACCCACAGGGTACCACACACCTTCACCTAGCATTAGGACAGAGGTGGGGTGTACTGCCGAGCACCTCACTTCACCGTGCATGGGGTACCGTACACCTAAGGGCCCAAACCCCCAAGACTCTCTTTCACTCGTTTATCTTTTGCTTCGTCCCTCTCTAGCTGAGGGGACTTTGTTCGTCCCCTCACAGGACTACAGAACCTCACAGATCAGGACTCCACACTCGCTTCACACTAAAAGTGCGTCTCATTCACACTCCACACAAGAGTCTCCCTGAACCCAACCCGAGGCAAGATATGGGAAAGTTTCCCTTACCTCGGACCGTGCACGGCTTCCCCGTCCAGGTTATCAGCAGTAATCCCTGTGCATGTACCCGATCCAGGCTGGACTATGTCTGGGCTGTGTCTGTGTATGTCTGTGCTGGCCTCCCTTCTCCCCAGAGCTTCACAGAGCCTGTCTTCAGATTAACAGTCTCGGTCCTTTGCTGGCCATACTGAGATGACCCACCACCCCCGACGGGACCACTGAAATCAGCGGGGTGCACCTTCCTGTCTGTGGTGGCAAGAAATCTTCGGCAGGCGACAAGATCATGGACGAGCCCCCAAATTGTGAGAAAAATCTCAAATAATTTTCTTCAGACAGGACCTTCTGTGAAGCTATTTTATTCGCGAGTGCAATGGCAGGCGTCCTGCCAATTAGGAGCACATTTTAGTAAACAAATCATAACCTTTTATTCCCTATTGCCCGACACCTTATCACCTCCCCTGTTTCCTCATTGGCTGAGTACTACAGGTTCACAAGCTACTCGACGCTCCTCTATACCATATATGTACAATTTTTTTTTTGATCAACCCTTTAATTTCTCCTATTTCCTTTTTTTTCCCTTTCTTATGTTTTGAGAACTCGTGATCTTTGTTTTACTGTTCTCACACTGCTCATCCTGTTTTTCTCAAGCTTCCACCTTATTTTGGAACAGTGAGGCCTTCTACTGTCCACTTATCTACTTAGCAATTCTCCTTATTATGACTACACAACTACCTTTGAATACAGAAAATTAGTTCTCTACTGCAAAAACAAAATTTAGTTTCTCACATAACTCAATTTGGAAAACAGGCACAGCAGACCTGAGATCAAAGCATTGTGACTAGCAACTATTAAGCAGATCTAATACTTATACCAGTTTTGGTTTAACACACTCTGGTCAGAGTTGTCATTATCTCAACACTTCAGGCCCCATGTTGGACGCCACAAGTACTGTTGTGGTTTGACCCAGCCGGCAGCTTAACACCACACAGCCGTTTGCTCACCCTCCCCCCTCCCTCTCTGGGATGAGGGAGAGAGTTAGAAAGAAGTGAAAGCCTATGGGTTGATATAAAGACAGTTTATTAAGACAGGAAAAGAAAGGAAAATAATATTAATAATGATAATAGTACTACTAATAATAATGTGTATGAAACAAGTGATGCACAGTGCAATTGCTCACCACCCACTGACCGATGCCCAGCCTATCCCTGAGCAGCTGGTCCCCCCAGCCCGACCAGCCCCCCCATATTAATTGTTCAGCATGACATCAGATGGTATGGAATACTCCTTTGGCCAGTTTGGGTCAGCTGTCCTGGGTCTGTCCCCTCCCAGCTCTTGCTGCACCCCCAGCCTGCCCGCTGGCAGGACAGAGCTAGAAGCTGAAAAGTCCTTGGCTTAGTGTAAGCACTACTCTTAAACAATTAAAACATCAGTGTGTTATCAACACTTCTCATCCTAAATCCCAAACACGGCACCCTACCAGCTACTAGGAGGAAAATTAACTCTATCCTAACTGAAACCAGGACAAAAATAAATAAGAAAAATATAAGAGTGGGGTTGGGGGAGCAGAAAGCAAAAGAAAGAGGATAATTTGAGGCAACTCCGCTCAGCCATTTTTTTTTTCTTTGAATTACTTTTCCTCTTAATTTCCACTGACAAATGTGATTAAATTAAATGTCCCTCACAGTGTGTTTGTAACCCAAACTTCACACTGTTGGGTGCATATGTGAGAGAATGGAAGTGAATGTAACTGGGGGAGTCTGATTTTTTTTTTTTTTTTTTTTCAGGTCAATCACTTTTAACCTGTCTGCCCATTTAAATTGCTACTAACTTTATTATGGTAGAATTCTCATGTCTGTTCTATAAACCACAGCTCAGATACCAGAGCATGCAAAATCCCATTTGCTAATTATTGTAGTTATTCTAAGATTGACACACAATATAATGCACTGATGGAAAACAACAATAATTAATTACTGCATTTACTCCAAAATTACAATCAGTAATTACTGCTCTGAGACTGAATTCCATTCAGCAATATTTGGAACTTGTTCTTCCTCAAAGCAGGGCAGCTTTTCAGGAGTATTGCTGTGTTTGCATCTAAATGAGTCCATGTAGGTCACTAATGGATCCACACTGTTTGTCATGGGAGTGATAGAGCAGCACAATGCAGTGCACTTGCCTTCAGTTCAGAGAATGAATTCTTCATTAAAAGCCATGTCCCCCCCCTTTTTTTTTTTTTGAATGTTAGATAATGCAATTATTTCAAAATTAAATAATATATATGAAAGCAACCTCCCAGTTCTCATCCCACTGTGATACAGTTTGTCCTGATGCTCTAAAGTAAACTTCCTGAGGCTTTTGAGAACTTCTCCCCATGACAAAACCAGCAAGCAGCCTGCTGAGTTGTCCATGCTGTGGAAAGGCCGGGACCTTGGTATGGCTGTGCCACCTTTGAGGGCTTCCAACAGCAAAACCCCAAAACCTCAGTGTTGACAGGGAGTAGAGGAGGTGCTATATTCAGGCCCTTGAGCAACAAGATTACTGCAGGATCTTGTATGGAACACATTGTGCCCATCAGCTGAGTAGGGCAGATTTAGAGCTTCCCCACGCTAATTCCTTCAGTTAATGGCAGCTGCCATAACCATAAGGCAGTAGCCTTTGAAGAAACTTTTTTCATTAGGTTCAGCTAGCACAGAGATTTGCTGGGCCGGTGCACAAGGGACTGCAACTTGAAGGAAAACTGGAAAACGTATGCAAAATAATAGATGCTTTAAGCAGCAATGATTTGAAACAAGAGCCAGAGATGTAAAAACACAGGATGGAAAAAACATAGCCAAAATGTTTGTTCCAGCAGCAACAAACTTTGACAGAATAGGCATAAAGGGAATAATAGGAGGGAAACACTCAAAATGAGAGAGGCTTTGAAAAAATCAGGATGATGTTTAAAAACAATCATGGTCATGTTCCTACAGGATCTTAAAATAAGGGACACACCAGCAAATTATTTTGATATTAGGGCACTGGGGAGAGCAGTACCTGCTAATGAGTGGGCAAGAAAGAAGCATGTTGTCAATTTGCAAACACAAGTACCTAGGGAGAGAGCAAAGGGCAAGTCATTCAAAGATCAACATAAGAGACGATAAGGTCTAGGACCTCAGGCAAGAGATGTTCTTAGATGTCCCTGTGCTTCATAAGCGTGAAGACTAATAGATCTGCCTTTGGTGATCTTAACTGAAAGAAAACATCAGCATTGTGAACATGCTTCTTTGTCCAGATAAAGGCAGTATGGATGGTACAGGTAGGGCTCAGCACTCCAACCCGAAGGAAAAATAAACTATCAGAGAAGGTTAATGTGGGAAACTGGAAACTCCTGATAAAGTCAAAGTTACAAGTCAGCTCCAACACATGGTTCACAGGACTCAGGTCACTTGTGTAGCATTGATCAGTAGGCTGAAAATGATCTGATCTTTTTGCTACTGACCTTTCAGAGCTACTGCAGAACCATGAGTTGAAGCTGTATGGGGTAGTGTTTGGCACTTACACAGTAGGTGTAAAGGAAAGGGAAGCTAAAAATCTCCATGAAATTTACTCTGCAGGGGAATACTGCTACAGGAGCTGGCAAGAATCTTAATAAGAGGTTGCAGAGTGCTCCATCAATGTGAGCACCTTAAATTGATGTCCTTATGGTTTGGAAGTCATATACAATCAGCTGCACTAGAACACTGTTTCTCATTCCCACAGTTATATCCAGTGATATATCAAATGCAATAATTGCATATTTGAATAATTCATGGGTGCTGTACCTTTGGCCATATACCTGTGAATATCAGAACTCTGGTCTCGGAAGTGTTTGATTCAGCTGCAGCAGAGAATTGAAGGCTTACAGTGCAAACACTGTTTCTCAGGTGTCTTTTGTCCTGTCCTGTGACTGCTGTTAGAGAAAAGACCGTTTTTATTTCAAATTGATCATTTTTCCACTTCACTGAGCTTCATCCAACCCTTTTGAAAGGGTTTCCCAACCAAGAAGTGCAGTGAATGAAAACTCAATGCTCTTTCCAGAAAGGTAATAACCACAGCCATGATCAGGTGAAGCTCTCAGGCACCTGCTCCTCTGAAGTCCATGGAGTGACACTGACGTATGGCAGCCAAGGATCCAGGCACACTATAGCCTATTTAAATGTAAACCATCTCCTGGCAGAACTATTTAAATCATTTGCAATTCTGGAGGGAGATGCAATGTCACTCTTCTGTCCACTCTGGTCTTTTTAGAGCAGAGAGACTAAGGAATGAACATGCCTCCAAATACATCCCTGTGGCATGTTTTAAAAACCCCATTTTATGACAATGACTTACAAGAGAAATTCTCTTGCAATCCCATGAAATCTGCAGTTGCACACTCAAGTGATTCTCTTTAGAAAGCATATTTCTCCTATTATGGGTAGACATGTCTGGGAAATAAACCATTTTCAAGCCTGGAACAGCTCTTTAAAATCCTCATAGCAAGGAGATGGCTGCCTTTCAGACTTCCGTGAGGTCCGGTCCTTGAAGCCAACAGACACCTTTTGGATGATTTGGGTGAGCTGTGGACCAGGACCCTGGTTGCCATGATAAAGTGCTGTTATACAAAGCAGATTGCAAATCAAATCTTAAACAGCAGATTTTGCAAAAAGAAAATAGGTTTTCATTGTGTTGATTTCTAAGGACTGGGAAGCCACTGGGCCAGTTTCTGAGCCCAGTGTGAACATCATGAAACCCACAGGCTTCAGATTTGTCTTTGCTGCATAAGACTGGCTTTTTTCCTCTCCTCTTGAGGAGACATCTCCAGTCATTGGCAGATGTGGCATCCCGTCTCCTGTGACATATAACAAGTGAATGCATTCCATGCTCTATTTTCCTCTGTGCGTTCTCCTTGCATGGCACACATCACTCCACCATGTTAGAAAGGGTGCTGGGAAAGGGAGCCAGGCAGGCAGGCAGTGCAACAATGGCTCTAGGAAACTGGGATCTTATATGTCAATTCTTAAGAGATTTTGTGCATTCATAAGAGGGGAGGGGTTGTATTTGAGGCTTTTCTGTCTTCCTCTCAATTTACAAGTGCATTACTTAGCTAAAAACAAAATGTTAAACAAAATTCCATCAGGAATTCATACAGGTCTTTTTCCTGTTCCCCATTAATACCACTGTAATGCAATTTAGAGACAGGTGCACATATCCTGATCAGAAGTAATGGAATACTGAGCTCCTGGAGAAGCATTCCTAAACTTAAACCTGAAAGTAGGCATGAAATCCTCAGCAGATGGCTTTGTTGAGAAGCTTGCTCAAGGACTGTTAGCAATGGCACATGGATTGGCACCATGGTTGGCTTTGGGGCCTTTTCTCTTTCAGAAAAGCCCCATTTTCTGACAGTCTGGCTTCTGGCACTCATCAGAGATTCCTGGAAGTAAGTTCTGGGTGTTATGTAGGATTAAAATGAAAGGAATTTTATTCCTTCAGAAACAGTGTAGAATGAGCTGTGCTGAGGATCAAAGGTAGCTTTGGAAATGGTGGGCCTTCCTTCAGCTGGGGAAAACAAACAGACAAAAAAAAAAAAAAAACAAAAAAAAACAAAAAAAACAACAACAAAAAGGATTTAATGGAACAATAATGATTTGTGCCAAGTAAAGATCTGTTGTGGGATTTGGCCAGTTACAGTCAGGGAGTAGAAATCTTCTGCTTTTCTTTTCTCTGTGCTGCAGTGCAGAGAGCACGGGAAGAGCCCTCAGAGATCCTCAGCACCAGTCTGAGCTTGTAGATATTCCTAGATTGTCTGTCATCTCCTCTCCATACAAAGGGGGTTTATGCATGCTCCTCATTTGGCTTCTGGAGTGTTTTACACTCTGTAGGTGCCAGTGGAAATGACTCTGCAAAGGCTGAGATCTTCTTGGTTGTTGGGTCAGGGAAGCTCCAACCAGCTGTGACCAGGATGGCCACCCAAGCAGACTTTCATGGAGCACAGAGGAGGATGCACAGGCCCTGAGGAGCTCACAGCAGACCAAGTGTTCAAAGAACAACCCTGATGGTCCCAGGCTGCCTCCTGAAGGCACAGCTCACACCTCACTACCAGCTCAGTGAATTGCTTGGCATTAGCATTCCTGGCCATGTGTCTTTACATGAAACATTGAATCCAGAGGACCTGCTCTTGGGAGAGAGAGCTGCCTTTCCTGTTTCCCGTTGACTAGACACAAGCTTCTTGGGCCTGACTCACAGCACTTTATGGTCAACACTTGAAGATTGGCTGGACAAGCTGTTTTTTCAAGTTGCATTTGCTTGGTTTAGTTCTAACTTCTCCCCACAGATATTCAAATGGTCTTTGGTGTGCTCCAGAGGACAGAGAGAAAGGCTTTTATATTTATAGACTTGCCGGGGCAGCGCTCAAGTCCCAGTCAGTCAGAAAAAAATCAAAAGAATAATGGAGAAGGGAAACCTTGACCTCATAAGCTTTCAGCCACTCATTCCCAGTTAGACTCACTTCAGCTTCCAATAGTTAGCTGTTGGGATCCCCCTGTCACTCCAGAGATACAGGTGAGTTCTGTCCCTTGGTAGCCTGATGGCATTAAGGTACATTGTGCGCCCGTGTCCACTAGAGCTTTGTATTCTTGTGGCTCCGTTGTGCCAGGCCATCGGATCCACACAGTCCAATAAATCCGGTTATCCTTCTCCTCTACCCGGCCAGAGGCAGGGCCCGTCTAGTCCTGATTGGAGCATCTGCCACTTAATTCTTGCACATGAGAAGCAGAGGTCCCTTCATCAGGGTCAAGAATAACATCAGCCCTTCTACTGCCTCTAGGGAATTGCCCAACAGAAACTGGAGCAGCGTTTTTCTTAGGAGCCCCTCTTCTTGCTGCTCTATTTCCTTTCAGTTCATGTACCCCAGCAGCTAGGGCTGAAGTAGGTACACCATCCCATTTCCTCATATCTTCCCCGTGGTCACGCAGGTAAAACCACAAGGTGCCACATGGTATGCGTCTTGGGTACTCTCTCTCTCGAGCAGGAAAATACTGATTTTTAGTGGCTGAAATATCACTCCGTCTGGATGAGGAGTGTTCTACGAGATGGTCAAGTCTTCTGGACAGTTTCTCCACAGCTGAGACACAGGCCTGTACTCGAGCAGAGAGATTGTCTTCATATTTTTGAAGTTGGCAGGACAGAGTATACACTGTTGGTCCCATCCCCTCATCCCAATTAAATATTGCCAGCATACTGGAGTGTGGTGATGGTGCACTTCACATCCATTTATGCCACATGGATGTTGTGCACTGGACTTCATCGGGATCTTTAGGTGTCTGGGCATTGTCCAAATCACTATAAATCATCTCCAGCACAGCTAATTCCCGCAGACGCTGGAGACCTTTATCCATAGTGGCCCACTTGCCTATTTGATATACAATATCTTCCTTGTGGGGATACCTTTCTTTCACAGCTGCCAGGAGTTGCCTCCAAAGGCTGAGAACCTGTCTCTCTCCCAATTCCTTTGCCAAATACCATTTCTCTAGGGAGGGATCCCAGCTGCTTGGCTTCACTGCCTTCTAATAGTTGGCTACTGGCCCCAGTGTCCCAGCATCGAAGCAGCCAGGTGAGGATGTGTTCATCTGGGTGTCAACCATAATCCTTTTGTATTTCTCGCAGCTCACTCAGGGATAGGGATCGTGTGGTTTCTGATTCCTTTATGATTTCCATCTCTTCTTCCTGCTCTTCTTGTGATGGCCCTGCTTTAGAGGTGCCTGCCTTTTCCACTTCTCCCTCCTTCTTAGGAGAGGCTTCTTCCCTTTCTAAACGAGCTGACTTCCATTTCCATTGTTTTGTCTTGACTACGGGGGCGACTGATACCATAGTCGGTTGGTCCTTTGGGTCAGCCACAGCACGTGTTATCTGGTCATCAGATTCAGAGACTTCCTCCCTCTCTTCAAAGTGCTGGATGATGTTAAACAGTGTTTGATAGGAGTAAGCCAGGACCCAGCACAATGCTGCAAGCTGTCGTTCTCCGGCATTGTCAGGGTCAGGGCATACGACTCTCAAACATTTTATCAGGTTTTTCGGATTTTGCACTTGTTCAGGGGTGAAGTTCAAAACTACTGGGGGAGACACCTGTGACAGGTATCTGCCTATATCCTCCCACACACCTTGCCACCCGCCACAAGGCTGTTTCGGGACAGATTCCCGGGTAAGCTTTCTAAACAATGGATTAATCTTAGAGAGAGAAGAGGAAACCTGTTATGAAGAATTAGAAATAGCAATATATGGGTTACTCCCATATATTGCCGAGGCGATCGGCTCCGGGGCAGACACGTCCTGCAGCGGAGCGGGGGATTGGGATAGGCAGGGCTCTTTTCTCGGCATCGAGGCCACTCGAGGCAGCCGAGGGAGCCGCCACGACCCGGCAGCCCTCGTGAGGGACGCTGATGAGGCGTAGGCAGAGCCAGCAGCGCCCCCTCCCTGGCCGCTCAAAAGCAGCCCCGAGGGAGCGCGTGCGACCAGGAGCGCGGTGACCAGGACGGGCAAACGGGGCGAGGCGCGGCAGAAAGGAGGGGTGCGGCAGTTTGCGCGGCAGTTCGCGCAGGCAGGGCGAGCAGGGAGGGCAGGGCGATCCTGCCCGTCCACAAGAACACCTCACCTAACGGCTTTCTAGCACTAGCTGCGCCACTATGGTCCTCGATAGGCAGCGAGCTCGCGCTAGAAAGTCTGTAGGCACCCAGATAGGCTGCCTGCTCCAAAATACAGCAGTTCAGCTCTCTGGGTGCAGGGAGTGCCAGAGCCTGCTGCTGCCGTCTGAAGGAGGCAGAGATACCGTGTGCGTGAGGTGCGAGCAGGTGGATGACCTGGTCTGCCTGGTGGCAGACCTCAAGGAGGAGGTGGAGAGGTTGAGGGCCATCAGGGAGTGTGAGCGGGAGATAGACTGGTGGAGCAACTCCCTGCATGGCCCGAAGGAGAGGCACCAGGGTGATACTCCCCACATGGGGGGGGACCCCCTGCCCGGTTGCTGTCAGGCAGAGGGA
>JAACYP010024860.1:0-19305 GCA_011076525.1 Nettapus auritus | reverse complement strand
AGCGGTTGTGGTGGAACTCGGCTGCCCACCCGAGTAAAACCATCACAGCAATAAATGTTACTATCTCCCTATGCTTAATCTGTTTTGCCCATCGTGGTAATTGCTGAGTGATCTCCCTGTCCTTATCTCAACCCCTGAGCCCTTTGCATCGTATTTTCTGCCCCTTTCTCTTTGAGGAGGGGGAGTGAGAGAGGGGCTGAGGTGGAGCTCGGCTGCCCACCCAAGTAAAACCACCTCAACTTCAAGTACCCAAAAGGGTACTGGTGGGCTTTTGGCATAGCTGCCTTGGAGATGGAGAACAGTAGCCAAAAGGATATCACATACTTTATGACTCCATGCTGAACAATAAACCTGGGGGGCTGTCTGGGCAGGGGAAGAGGCGCTGCTTGGGATCTGCCTGGGCATTGGTTGGCAGGTGGTGAGCAATTGCAATGTGCATCACTTGCTTTGTACATTCTATTATTATTATTATCATAATCATCATCATTACTATTATTATTTCTCTTCCTTTTCTCTCATATTAAACTGTCTTTATTTCAACCCATTATCTTTTACTTTTTTTTCTTCCCGATTATCTCCCCTGTCCCACTGGGGGTGGTGGGGGGGGGGGCGGGAACAAACAGCTGTGTAGTGTTTTGTTGCTTGCCTGGTTAAACCACAACACCCTGTAACAACATACAAAACTGATACCAAGATGAAGAAACAGATTCAGCACAACTCTTTTGGTATTGAATTTTTCTGCAGTTTCTTTTTCTGGTGTGATTTCAGCAATGCGTAGGCTATAAGGGACAGGAAGATCCAACGTGTCTTCATAAACACAAAACTCCCTCCTTTACATCAATACAGGGGACTAGACTAGATGCCTCATTTTCACAAGGAAGGAAATTACACAGACCAGTCCATGCCAGACAGGCTTGCTACTAATTCCCTTGATTCAGGGGCAAATTCAGATTCCAAGAGGAAGTGGTGATAATCTTTTCTAGCAGCCCTTTTTGCCCATTAGTGACTAGTAAGGAGTGCCCAGACAATCAGAAGCAGACACAATTTTGCCCTTATCTTTCATTTGGGCAAGAAACTCCGATTCCAGGCCACTAGGTGGTAGCCTTTTCTCGAAAAACAAAACAAAACAAAAACAACAAAAAACAGCAGGATTACTGATGGCCTAGGTGCTAGCTTGCCTCCTTTATTCTTTGTGAACTCCAAGTCTTGCTGGAAAACTGTAGCAACTCTCACTGCAGCACACACAAGATTGCCCCATCTATGTGAAATTAAGCAGAACTGCAGCTGGGAAAGGCTCCTTTTACAATCACTGAAGATAGGCTAATGCTTTCAGAGAGCAGTACAGGTCTCAGAGGTGCTGACTCAGCCTCTGGAGATGCTTATTTCTCTATGTGTATTATAAAGTCACTGCTGGATTAGCCATTTAGTCATATAGTCATATAAAGTCACTGCTGGATTAGCCATTTACTTAGGTGTCTCAGATATTTTCTTATAGTTAGAAAGTACAAAATCTGGGCCACAGCAACTGCAGAATTTTTATAAGAATAAGCTAGCAGATATACATATAGCAGATATACAGGCTGGCAACTGCATGCTAAGGGGATGAAAAAGCACATTATAGTCAGCATGGATTCAGCAAGGGAAAGTCATTTTTGACCAATCTGCTACCCTTCTACGATGAGATGACTAGCTGGGTAGATGAGGGGAGAGCGGTGGATGTGGTCTACCTTGACTTCAGTAAGGCTTTTGACACTGTCTTCCATAACATCCTCATAGACAAGCTCAGGAAGTGTGGCCTAGATGGGTGGACAGTGAGTTGGATTGATAATTGGCTGGATGGCAGAGCTCAGAGAGTTGTGCATAGTGGCGCAGAATCTAGTTGGAGGCCTGTAGCTAGCGGTGTCCCCCAGGGGTCAGTACTGGGTCCAGTCTTGTTCAACATTCATCAGTGACCTGGATGATGGAATAGAGTGCACCATCAGCAGGTTTGCTGTTGACACAAAGCTTGGAGGAGTAGTGGATACCCCAGAGGGCTGTGCAGCCATTCAGAAGGATAGCGACAGGCTGAAGGGATCAGCCAAGATGAACCTCATGAAGTTCAACAGGGGCAAGTGCAGGGTCCTGCACCTAGGGAGGAATAACCTCAAGCACCAGTACAGGCTGGGGGGTGACCTGCTGGAGAGCAGCTCTGCAGAGAGTGAGTCCTGGGAGCCCTGGTGGACAGCAGGCTGACCATGAGTCGGCAATGTGGCCAAGAAGGCCAATGGTATCCTGGGCTGCATTCAGAAGAGTGTTGGCAGCAGGTCAAGGGAGGTGATCCTCCCCCTCTACTCTGCCCTGGTCAGGCCACACCTGGAGTACTGTGTCCAGTTCTGGGCGCCCCAGTACAAGAGGGACATAGAACTACTGGAGCGAGTCCAGAGGAGGGCTATGAAGATGATTAGAGGACTGTAGCACCTGTTGTACAAGGACAGGCTGAGAGAACTGGGCCTGTTTAGCCTGGAAAAGAGAAGACTGAGGGGAGACCTCATTCATGTATATAAATATCTGAGGGGAGGGTTTCTTTTCAGTTGTGCCCAGCAACAGGATGAGAGGCAACGGGCACAAACTGAAGCACAGGAGGTTTCGGCTGAGTAGGAGAAGACATTTCTTTACTGTGAGGGTGACAGAGCACTGGAACAGTTTGCCCACAGAGGTTGTGGAGTCTCCTTCTCGCGATATATTCAAAACCCGTCTGGATGCCATCCTGCGCAACGTATTCTAGGTGATCCTGCTCAGCAGGGGGGTTGGACTAGATGATCTTCAGAGGTCCCTTTCCACCTCGGCCATTCTGTGATTCTGTGACTAAACTGATTTGCCTTTTGCTCTCCTAATTATATCAAGCATAAGACACAATTTTTCATTTTCAAGGCCTTTTAACAAATCTTTTACTTTGCATTTTCTCTTATCTACCAACAGCACGTTAGCATCCAGCATCAATCAGGATACAATGACAACTTTCACTTCCTAGCTTTTGGATTAAAAAAAAATAAAATATTTCTGTTACTACTCCTTAAGGTTATGGGAAGCATTTTCCAAGCATAAGGAAAGTTATCTTCATCAAATTCCTTTCTAATATCAACAAAAGTTTCACTGTATTTACACTGCATTCCAAAATTATGACCTATCATGCTGTCTAACCTTGCCTGCTATTTTATCTAATCCATTCAGTGACTGGTACAAGACAAACAGTTACTTCTAAACAAGTTTTTCGAAGTGCTGTGTGCATTATTCTGTGTTAACTGTGGAAATAAAACAAGAATAAAGGAAAAAAAAGGAGATCCAAATATCTTGGGTCTGTGTGTCTTTGTTGATGTTGTTTTTTAAATCAGAAAGCTACAGCACTTTGAGCAAGATAAATTAGCTCTCATGTAGGTCCATGTTACATGAGCTAGATTTCTTGCAACAGACAAATTAGCTCAGGAATCTTAGCAATATGAAAAAATATTGCTCTTTTTGGGGCACTTTTCTCCAACCTTTTTTGATTTATTTCCATCAGTTAATTATTTTATATCCAAACTGCAAGATATTTGGATATCCAAGTTTCCTGAAGACCGAAAGCATGCCCCATGTGCTGCATACATACTAATCAATAAGAAAATAATGCTGTGGCAGATGGAGTGGCAATATACTTTTCCAAATATTCACTGTCTGAGAAGGCAGGCAATACACATGAGCCTGGCATGGCAGGGCTTAGAGAAGGACTGAGAGCAGGACTGAGTTCAACAGAGGTGGAGATGACATTGCAGATTAAAAATTCAGGATAAACACATTTAAAATATAAGTATACAGGCAATATAGGTAGCAATATATAAATCTGAAAACAGAAAATAGGGGTCAAGTCTACGACCAAGGGAAGCCCACAGTTACTGACATGGGAGATAAATGAGAAAAAAGATTTGCAAAAAATAAAAAAGCATATACACATACCTGTAAACCATTTCATTAGGAGCCATGTCATCAAAGGCATAATCAAAACGAAAAGTTTGGTTTTCTAGGTACCTTGTTAAATCCACCTTTTGTTTTGGCTCATGTACCATCACAACATCTTTACTAGGAATTGTTATTACATCAAGGTCTTTCATTAAAGTTTCTAAAAAATAAGTGAAATATATATATTGAACTAGCAACAGACCATTTTTTACATTTTTTTCATTGTTTACATTCCTGTAACATCTCAGATAACACAGCTCCTCCACATAACAACAGTGCAGCAGACTAGGGCTTCTGATACGTAGATAGTAATCTTCTAAGTTAGAAATTTCATTTTGGAAGTCTGTTCATCCTATCCTAGCAGTTGCTAGAAACTTAAGAGAACTGTTGCAAAGTTGATTAGATAAAGAAAGCTCATTAATTATAGCTTGTTATATAGTCTATAATAATAACACTTTTCATGGATTTAAGTTCTTTTCCCAGGTCCTATAAACTCTTTTTACAGATTACTACCATACCCTCTGAGTCTTTATAAGTTCTCTTCTGGAGAAACTGAACACTGCAGTCTACTACTTGTACTGTCCAATATGCTTAGGAGAATCTCCTTGATTGTAAAATTTTGCTTTTATTTTCTGTAAATCTTAATGTTATAGTAATATGTTCACAGCTTCCAAAAATGAAAATATTGCTTTCACTCTACTTAGAGATTTCCATTTGTATATTCCTTCTGGAACATAAAGTATAGGTATTTAATGTAGAATTTCTCTACAGTTAAACACTTTCGAAAAATTATCTTGTAAGCAGAAAGCTGAAAATGCTAATGATGCTTCCTATCATTGGGAATGAACAAAAGCTATCTAGTTGCAATTTTAATACTGAGTTCCCAGGTTATAATTACTACAGCGCATTACAATTTACAGCTAGTTGTTGTAGGAGATATGAGTCAGCAAAATACAGAGAACCCAGTCATCCATGATATGCACAAAAATAAAGATCTTTTGTGTGTACTGTCAAGATCAATAATGTGTCCTGCTTGCATTTCTATGTAAAATTTTGTAAGGCATGCAGTTCAAGAATTAGATGTGGCTTTACACTATCAGATAGAAATCTTTTCATCAGTTAACAAACTTATCAAGCTGTACAATGCTTACCACTTCATGACATAACACACCAACACAAGTATGCATTCAACTCACAATATAATCAAAATTTCAACTGCACTGCAATAAAGTAAGATGTAATTACTCTGCAGTAATCACAGAGAAGAAATAAAGAACACTGGTAAAAAGGGATATATGAATTATTTACACAAAAATCTTTTTCAGTTAAAGCAGTCAAATCTGTTATTTCTTAAAAAATTGTTTGGAATAAGACATTTACCTGCTCCTGGGTAATTATTACGACAACCTGTATTCCTTGCTGATGAAAATATGCAATAGTGTTTATGAAACCCACCATACTCATTTCTCAACTGTATATATACCTCACTGAAATAAAAATTTAAATTATCAACCTGAAGACCTACTTCCTACAAAGCCAATCCACAAAATTATCAGTGCTGGGAATATCCAAAGACTATGGTGATATATCTGTGTGTGTGAGAGACTGACATAAATTTGTACAATTGATACGTACTGCATAATTTGAGCACCTTACAGAATTTCAAAATACAGAAGATGAAAAGGGAAAGGTAATATTTTTGATGTATTGTTATTGTTTGATGTATTATTGCAATTATAAAGGAAACAAACTATTTTTTATTTTTTCTCTTTGGGGTTTACAGAATAATATTCATTTGTGCTTTTCAATTTTAGTCTTTCAATTCTTTCATACTTTTCAATTTTAAAAATGTGGCATGAGAAATACTGCTTCTTATGAATTCTCAAAAATAAAATACACATTTTCAGAAGAGTGTATCATAGGACTACTGGATTATCTCTGTGGTTCCTCCCCAGTCTAAGAGAGAAGCTTATTTTAAAAAATACAAAGTAGCTTTACTGTCAGTTTCACTTTTACTGAGGCACTCATCTTCAAGGCAACACCTGGAGTTCTGTGTCCTGTTCTGGGCTCCCCAGTACAAGAGAGACATGGAGCTACTGGAGTGAGTCTACAGGAGGGCTATGAAGAGGATGAGAGGACAGGCTGAGGACATATGAAGACAGGCTGAGAGAGCCGGGCCTGTTTAGCTGGGAAGAGAGAAGACTGAGGGGAGACCTCATAAATCTCTATTAGTATCCAGGGTGTCGAGAGGATGGAGGAGGTCTCTTTTCAGTTGTGCCCAGCAACAGGACAAGAGGCAATGGGTACAAAGGTAAAAACTGAAGCACAGGAGGTTCTGGCTGAATATGAGGGGGCACTTCTTTACTGTGAGGGTGACAGAACATTGGAACAGGTTGCCCAGAGAGGTTGTGGTCTCCTTCTCTGGAGATATTCAAAGCCAGCCCGGATGCCATCCTGCACAAAGTGCTCTAGGTGATCCTGCTTGGCAGGGGGGCTGGACTAGATGATCTTCAGAGGCTCCTTCCAGCCTCAGACATTCTCTGATTTTGTGATTCCAATAAACTCTTCAGAAAAAAATTCTCAACAGCTTCTAACCACTAATACCTAAGGACTGCAACTTACACAGTTTGAAGTACTACTTCTGAATCCCAGCTTAGCCTTATGACAACTTGATGTCATTTACTATAGTTTCACTTTGTCCACCTTCTGTGCAGTTAGAAGGCAATGTTTCTCCCAAAATGTATTAGATTTCTAAGTCAAATTTTATTACAGATAACCTTCAAGGCTAAAACAGAAATTGAACTGCTAACAGATTTGTGTGTTGAATATCCTTATTACAGAGATTGTGAAAAATAATGTAAATTAACCAGCTTTTGAGGTTATGCATTCCTTTTAGGTTAATATATATATATATATTTATGTGTGTTATTTTAAAGTGAAAAAAAAATGTAGAAGCAGCAGCTCTAATGTATTTTATGGAAGGAAAAATAACACTAACTATATACTGACATCAGTATGTTTTCTCTTTCCTGTACAGTTCTCTCATATCCCTCTGGAAATGCTTGCTCCAGATAATCCTTAATGTGTAGCTCTGACAGTACAAAAATACTAAATACATCTCATGTTGTTTCATAGTCAGTGTGATGCTCTTTGAGTCCTTTAGCTAAACCACATATATACAAAAAGGGAAAGAAAGAAACATCCTTCAAGATAAAAATCAGCTTAAAATGGTGCTGAATTCAGATGGGTTCCAATTCAGAAACATTTGCAGTTCTCACTTCACCACTGACAGTGGAGAACATCATGAGAAGACTGGCATTTACTGGAGCTGAAAACCTAAACAATTTGGGGATTATTGTCTCCAGCCTAAGGAGCAGGCAGTAAGTTTATATATATACTACTCATATATACAAAGATGTCACTAGGGAATGATTCCAGTACCTAAAAACAGGTGGTTAGTGCCACTTCATAAGCCCCAGGATATCTTGCCCAATCCTCAGATGCAATTACAGATGAGTCTCCAATCTGTCTGTAACCCACAAGCCTTATAAGGATGCCTTAGATACTCCTGGGTGCCTAAAGTGTCATAGGACACCAACATGTAGGTACCACCTGAATTGTTCTAAACGTCTTATTCAGGTCCACTTGAAAACATTAAAAAATACACGTATAAAAAAATGTGTAGAAAAGCTTTCATTGGGTAGCTCACTGATCAGAAGATTACTTAAATGATAGTTTAAAACAATGGTGACTCTAACACAACTGTAAGATTACTCAATAAATTATAACAGAACTGATATCCAAACCAACTAAGTACACCCTAGATGAACTTGGAACAAACTTGCCGTCTCTGTGGCTCTACTCCCAATCCACAAAATCCAAAATCTACTCCCTACTTTTCTCCCTGATTTTATCCAGGTTGTGATAAATCTGTGAATTGTCTGGGTCCCTCACACATATTGGCTAGTACTAGTGGAGTTTCACCTTTGATCAGTATTTCTAGATCTCTTCAGTATGAATAATGTAACTATCAGAAGCAGCTTTTCAGAGAGAGAATTCTGCAAAATATTAAATGGTCCTACCTTTTTTATTGAGTGGTCGTTTTCGTACACAAACACATATCCTGTGCTCATCAATCTACAAAGGAAAGAATCTATCAGTAAACTATACTTCTGTTCCAGTTATAGGATACGTTACCTCTGGTTTTGAATTAATTAACCAATCATATAAATGAAGAGAAATTTCAAATACAGTTAGTCATCTGAATAAGCAAAAGCCCACTGCATCTGCACAATAACCAAGAAACTGAAAGGAAGAGCCATACATTAAGGATAAAAGAACTGTGCAGATACCGACTTGTTTCTGTAGAGTATTAGATACAGCAAGCAAATCCAGCTGTAACAGGGTGGATATGTTATTGATGGAAATTGTTAGGGTATCAGATTTCCACAGACATCTGATAAAGTCATTTAATGATTACCCTGACTTCCCTGAAAATCAAAGACCCTCATCACCTTGAAAAATGAGATATTCATCTTTACACTCCACAAGGTTTTTCAAAGAAACCAAAGTGTTTTGTGTGCACATCACTTAGCATACCAGGAAAAGGTAGAAAAAAAATAAATGCATGTTATAAAGAACACTAATACATATTAAGCAACTTATTTTTCATGTTTACAGACAGAAGTATAGTCATACATTGGAAAAAAAATTAAAAACCGATAGAAAAAATACAGAAGGATAAAAAAATTTCCACATTGCCTAGGGTACTTACAGGATCTGCAGTTGTCAATGGTCTATAATCCAAACTTCCCCTGAAATCTCTTATCATACACATAATTTCATAATTTGGGTTTGTAGCATCAACATCCTAGAGAAGCAAGCAACAAAATTTCTTACATTATTTTCCTGTTATTTTACATTACTTACATTATTTTTCCTGTTATTATTTCTTACATTATTTTCCTAATTTACATAAGTTCTGAATTCGCTCATAAAGAAAAATACATATTAACTGATGTTCTGATGTAGGTCATTTACTGACCAGAAAGGAAATTTTATGGTCATTATATGACCTTTATTTAATATTTTTTGTTGTCAAAAACACTTTTTAAATCGAGGACTCACTACAAGTCTACTCAAGGAAGAGAAGTGACTCCCACTTTTGTCAGAATCAACACATTAAGGAAACACTACCAAACAACTTCACAACAGGCAGTACATGCAGTCAACACCTCTTAATCTGAGATAATGCTGTCCAAAAACCAAATGGATAGACAACTATACAGGCATAAAATAGGCTGCAGAGGACAGTGCAGGTACCCCAGCTACTCAGATGGCTAAAGGAGGTTGATCCTACCAGTGGTCCTGAGTTAACTTCTACAGTGACTTGAATCGTAGAATTATGGTTGGAGGAGACCTCTACAGTCATCAAGTCCAACCGTTTTCCAACACTCCAAGAGGCCCCAGAAGCAGAAGCCATCCCAAAGATACACAATGTGCTACACCCAGGCTCACAAGCCCTCCTACCCCCAAACCTGGAACCACAAGTACAGTAGCAAAAGGACATGCAAGAGCTCATGCACAGAGCCTACCTAAGCCTTGCTAAGTCAGAGGTGTAGAGCTGGGCAGGCTGCAGAATTACTCAAATATCTTTTCCTAAAATACCAGTTTTTACAGTTTGCTGACATCCTATTAATGCCATACACAGACAACTCTGGTCCTCAGACCTTACTGAGCTTTGCATGGCTCCCCACAAATAAACTCCTGGACCACAGCAGATTGTGGAAGCAGCACAGGCACTTCCAGAAAGCAATACACTGGGGTTAACAAGCTGAAACGGAACCATCAGATGTCTGTGCATTTGTGACAGAGTTGATCCCCCATCTCAGATAAATCTGTGATGTGGTAATCAGAAGTTGACTATATTTTTACGTTCTCCACCCTGTCTACTATGAACTTACAACTGCTTACAGCAAGTCCACACAAAATGTAATACTGCTGAAACGTTTCCTTTTAAAATTCAGAAAGAAGTATTGCTTATTATGGAAAAAGTATTTGCCTAGTGTTATTCCAATTTTATTTGAAGGTCTTGCCCACTAGAAGACAGTGGTTTCTTGCCCACTAGGAAACAGTGCTGCATTTCACAACAGAACACGCAAAGCACCAGAAAGGACAGATACAGAGAGGTCATCAAGGCAACCACAACTTTCTCATACAAAAGTTTAAGACTTAGGTGCAAAGGCAGTATTCACAGAAGTGAGATAAAATGAATGTATTAGGTGTAGCACTATGTCAAAGAATTTTATGATATAAACCAAAAATTAATTGTTCATCACATATAAATACATAGTGATATTTTTCATTTGTTTAAGTGGATGAAAATTAGAGAATGTGAATTCAACATAGGTCATTTTAGGTCAGCTTAGAAGCATCATTAAACCATGAAGTAAATTTAAACTGTCTGAATTATTTACTAAGTGGCGGTACTTCTCATGTCAGTAGCAGATTGGTAGCATCTCTTTAGAGAGATTAACCCATAAACACAAGCCTACCAACAAGATTACACTACTAGTTTTGCTAAAGCTTTTACACTACTCTGACAGAAAGTCACTTAATATTTAGAGATTTTTCTCACAGGATTAGCAACTTTCACACAAATTTCTAACAGCTCACTGCCAACCTGCCTGCACATTATAAAGCTAAACTATAAATTCCTAGACAGGTTTAAAAACGAAAAAAGAAAAATAACCACTGTTCAAATTTGACCCTTAAATACATCTCCTATAAATTCCTAGACAGGTTTAAAGAAGATGAAAAAAAAAACACCATTCAAATTTGAGCCTTAAATACATATCCTACAAAGCATCAAAGATTATAAGGAACAATTCATTATAATGTTGAAATATCTTCTCTAGAATAAAAGCCCTATCTGAAAGCCAAAGCCTTGATTATTTTTATCAGCGTATATTCCCTAAGAAACAGATATCATCAGCACTTGATTTTGAAATAACATATGGAAAGATAAGTAACTGTAAGCAATTATTTGTAGGAAGTTAAAGAGGGGGAAAACTGTATAAATAGCTATGAGACCAATGCAGCTATGCAACAAAATGATTTATCAAACTTTTATGCAGGACAAAAACATTTTAATTTCAAGATTATCACAGTTCATAAAAATTACTGAAGAATGAAAAAAGCACCATCTAAACTAAAAATACTAACCTGTGCTCTTTTTTCTCTAAGTTCCTGCTGTTGTAACCTTCTTTTTTCACGTTTCTCTTGCAATTTTTCAACCTCTTTTACACAATTAGATTTTCTACGTGCTTAGAGAAAATGATATAATTTAAAATATTTTCAGTGTGTTGTATGGATTTAATATTTACACTACAATTATATTAATTAATCAATATTTAGAATGCATTTATTTATATCAACTGTTTTTTCAAGGAAATCAGGGTTACTACAAAATAAGTATAAAAATTTAATTTCTAAAATTCATAGAATAAATTAGAAAAAATATGGGAATGGGACAATAACTACACAACCAAAAATACAAGAACAATGACCCTCAAAAAACATTTGGATAGATACATTTGGACAGATACATGTTATCTCTTGGTTCGTATTAAAAGCAAGTCCAGGCAAAAGTAAAAAAAATAAAATAAAGAAATCACACATTCATGGTTAAAAAAAGATAAAGGAAAAATCAAATTCCAAGCACCAGCACAACTATGACAAAACTGAACATTTGTTTAGCCACAGGGCTCTGAAGAAGCTTTGTAAGGAAGCCTACAGACAACTGCATATATAGATCACTTGTCATTTATGGACAACAACATAATCCAAGAGAATGCACACGTAATGCCCAGAATGAAAGAATCCTTGATACACTGTTTACATACAAGGGGGTCCAAATTCCTTTTTTGCAGCTTGAACTGGAGATATATCTGAAACACTACCGTTCTGTTGCGAGGAGGAAGACTGCTCAGGAAGCTGAGTGGGCCGTGCACGTGCAGAACCAACCACTGCAGAAGAAAAGCACAAAGCTGATCTAGACATGAAAGAATAACATTTCTACCAAATTCTGAAATGTTTTAGTATGACACAATAAAACAAGGCCTTTTCTGAGACGCAACAATTTAGTGAGTGCGGAGGAGAGTCATATATTTGGAAAGTCTATTGTTAAAGACGTTTGGTATGCAGCCTTTTTTATCCTAATGTTATATACCAACGCAACGTAATTATGAAGTACCAATGCTGCCCATGCATACTTTTAAATACTCTACTACACAATTAGTATAACTTACTATGTACATAGAATGAAGAATGTACTTGTAGATACACAGTCCTTCAGTGCTGTAATTTTATTTATATTGTGATTGTACCAAAAACCCAGCAAGAAAATGGCACTGCTGTTTCACATTCTCTACAAATTAAAAAATGGTTCCACCCCATCGAACCTACAATATCTGGAGGACTAGAGGGAAACAAATGAAAAGCAGCAAAGTGCAGCTCAAACTACAAGTGGAAGAAACAAACCTTTTTGAGACCGTATTGAAAGTGATATGGATACAATCAACATGTCTACCTAACTTTATGCATTTATTCCATATGTGATAGAGATGCCAATTTCTAAAGATGCAGATATGTGTTCCCAGTGAATGCAGTAGGAGTAGTAAGCATGCAAGCCTCTCTGGAAGAGCTGAATATTGTAAGTTGTTATTCAAAGAGTTGCTTCTAGCACCTCTGCTTCAGCTGGCCAGTTTCTTGCAAGTGCTACTAATAAGCTCTGCCAGAAAAGCATGGAAGTGAAGGTAATAGCTTTGATTAATAGCTTAGAGAGATGACATTCTAAAGTTAGTTATGTTCAATACAGGTTATAAAATTAAAACAATAAGCAATAACTATTCCTTTCCATATTACAGATGCATTACATCTGCAATCATCTAACACTTACTTCATTTCACCTATTACTCTGTGACATTTTTATGGTTTTTATAGATTTTTCACTATTAACTGTAAAGAAATAACCTGTAGGTCTAAAGTGTTCTTTGAATTAATGTTTACACACAGAGTGTTAGAAAACTAAGCCAAAAAATTGAAAGTGTAAGAATTTTATGTGCACTACTCATAGTATATCAAAGCACTCCATTAAGCTGAAGTAAATTGAGGACATTTTAATTTGTAAAGTCCACAGATAATTTATAATGATTTATAATAATGTATAACAGCATAATTAATTAACTTCAAATTGTTGCACCTTCAGTTCATTCAGCTTAACTTTCCTGATGTTATATTGCTTAAACTTGCACATAAATATTATTCATACGTATACATTCCTAAATACACATAGGAGTATTTCTAGGAATGATGTGCCATGTCTTCTACATGTCACACTTGTACATACTGAATTAGAAAAGCAGAACTATTAAAGAATTTTAGATGAGCAGGAAGTCAAAACATTTCCATATTTTTTCCTTCCTTGAAATGGTCAGATGTAACAATTACCTCTATTATCTCTGGAAGGAGTATCATTCTTAATAGGTGCCACAGTTCGTCGACTCTACAAAGAAAGAAATCTCTGTTATTTGATCACCTGACTATTGAAAACATAAATTACGGCCTCACATCTTCCTCTGACATAACATCAGCAACACAGAGAGGTGATAATTATGAAGTCTCACCCCGAAGAGCCTAGGGTGAAGACTTCTTGAACTATATGTACTCTTGAAAACAACCTCCTTTACTATGATTTTAACTGAGCTATATATAACTAGTTATATAAACATTAGTCCCCACCTACCTCCCTGCCAAACCTATTCTTAGAAGATTTTCAGAAACCCCCATTCACCACAGGAATAAAAGGAACATATTCAACAAGTAGTTTCACAGACAAAAGTAAGATTTAAAAATTCAAGCATGACTATATGTATAGAAGTTCTATAAGTTTATTATGAACATACTGCATAGGTATTACCAACCTTCACAATTTTGTTTACTTTGGCTGATGGAGTAGGTGGTGGTGGTGTCTCTGGACTAGGTTCAATATCTTCATCAGGTGCAAGATCTGGATTAAGTGAAAATATGCTCTCCAAGTCAATCTGTTGAAAAGAACATGAAGCATATTTGTGAGTCTAAGAAATTCAACCTTTCAATTTCTGCTGTTACACTTGAGAATAAACAATAAATAAATTTATTGTTTTAATCACACAACTATTTAATTCTATAACCTGAACTATGTCATTTTGTGTTCACTAAAACATCTTAAGCATTAGTTACTGTCTTACTTGAAACACACACCCTTCAGAAAATGGATGAATTACAAGTGACCAACAGATATTTGTAATTCTGTAGTGATTAAATTAAAACAGAAATAGCTAGTATTAACACACACACAAACAAATGAAAATTACTGCAGATAATGAAAGACGTTCTATAACATAAAAAGGAGATCTCAGTTATCTGAAATTTCCCAGACAGTGAACAAGGAACAGACAAATTACAGTGACCCAAAAAATAAAAACAAAATTGAATCTATATTAAACATGTTACCCTGTTTTTTTCTTCTAAGTTCTCTTCCTTCAAAATGCCATTATCTGAGGAGGAGGGAAGATCTAAAAACTAGCAAGCTTCAGATCTATTGAAACTTGGCTTCCTAAATATCTTAAATAGTTTGGTTTCTAAACTGCCACTTCCCTTGGCTGGACCTTTCAAAGATACCACTAGTGTATGGATTCTTTATGTCCAGAGGGTTGAGCTCCACGGATGAGATCACCAGGATATGCTTATATTTTTTTCTTTTTCCCATGTTTTAATAAAACTAGTTAGGTGTAATTCTGAGATGCTTCTCAAAATCTCAGCTTGAACAGGCTAACTTGGTCCAAAACTTCGAGGAAGAAGGGATAGCAACATATAACTGAGACACACAGAAAGATAGTTAAAGCAAGCAAGCCTAGAAAATTATTGCCAAAAAAAAAAAAAAAGTAAATAAACAAACTAGAGTCCAATTCCTCATTAAAAGAGGCACAAAAGAATTTCTAATCTAGCTCTCCCACTGGTTTCCTGCCTGAATTGCAAGTCTTTCTCCCTCTCAAAAATTTGATTTTTCTACTTGTAAAAAGGGGATAAAAAGCTCGGCCTTTGTAACCTCGTTCAAAACCAACAGATGAAAAGCACTATTTAAAAGATATGACACAGAGTTCAGGAAGTGAAATCTGACACAACAGATAAGATTTTCACAACAGCTCCCATTCAAAACAGTCTGTAACCAAAGAATCATTAAGTAAATTAATATTTATATCTTATTTTCATTTACAAACTGCAAATATCCAGGCAACGCTCATGTAGGCTATACATTAATTAAAAAAAGAAAGGTTCTAGAATAGTTAAGTTTACCTCTTTGCCTTTAGTATCTCCATTTTCAATCCATTCAACAGTTACACTTTCATTATCTTCATTTAGGGATGTTACCATAGCTTGATGAATTCGTCCTGGAAGGAAACACAAAAAATCAGTTATTAACAGGTGAAAAAAAAAAATCTCAGAATCTATTTGAATACATGTATGCAGAGGAAGGCAAGAAGAAGATGGTTAAAAAAGAAAGGGGAATAAATAAAAGACGGTTCTCGGCCATGTTCTATGAACTAGCTTACATGCGAACCACTAGCAGAGGCTCTACTGGGACACCACCCAGTGAAAAAATTCAAGAAATATAAAACTGAGTGGTAAGTAAGCAAAATACCATGTGAAAGCCACACCACTTAAAATCTTTTTCCTGTGAAAAGCTTTAGTAACATTTCCAATACTATGATTACCCCATGGATGAGAAAGTTCACTTTGGTATGCTCCACACAGGCCTTTTTTTGTATTCCTTCTAGGCTGATAAAACAGTAAGTGTCTCGACACTGGAGTAAAGCACCCTGACCCTGACGTAGTATTCTGATATCCATTCCTTATGGACATTCAGTCAGTTGGTAACTCAGCTAAAATTAAGCTGTCTGTAACAACAACACAAATCCTCATTTTATAAACAATGCTATGGTGCCATTGCTATGACTTTTCATGTGAAAGATCTCAAGCCAACAAGTCCCTATAAAGACAAATAAAAGCAGTAAAATTCCAGCAGGAATACAGATTTTCCTTTTAAATAAGTAATATATTGCACTTTTTTTTATATCCTCTGTCACACTTCATCGTATTTTCTATGTATGGTAGCAAGGAGTGGATGGAAGAGCAGAGCAGCCATGCACTGACACAAAAGGATCAAGATCCATGTGTCACATTGATTTCACACCCATGCTTTGCCCTAACACCAAGAACTCATCTTTCTAAGAAATAAAAGTCCAATGTAACTGCTCCTCTGATACTAGAACAACAAGCAGAACTGCACTGCCAAGCAGCTGCGCAGTCTCCGTGCTTGCAGACACTCAGAAACCATCTCAGCACGGTCCTGCTGCGGCCGCTGCGCTTCCAGCTCCCCGACAGGAGCGGCCACCGAACAGCAGGGGCCTGACAAGCACCACGGCGGCGGCCTCCAAACCCATCCACCACCAGCCAGGCTGAGGGTCCGCAAGGCCTGCCGCTCCTTCTAACAGGACAGCCCTGGCCTCGCTGCCTTCCCCCCCGCTGCCTCCACACCCAAATCTCATCTGGCCCAGCAGCAGCACCCCAGTTCCTCTCGCTCCCAAAGCCAGGCTCGTCCCACAGCAGCTCTGAACAAGAACCAGCCCCTGGAACAACAAGCAGAACTGTACTGCCAAGCAGCTGCGCAGTCTCCGTGCTTGCAGACACTCAGAAGCCATCTCAGCACGGTCCTGAGACGCCTGTTCCGGGTCAGCCTGCCTGAGCGGGAGGGTGGGACAACAAGACCTCCAGAGGACCCTTCCAACCTCAACCGTTCGCTGACATTTTATTTTAGTTTCCAACACACCAATAAAACTACCGCTGAAGTCAGAAAGTGGGTACCGGTGTTGATCACAATCATTTCATACAAAAGTCGGACATTTGATCAAGCTCTCCCCACAAGCTGATATTTTCCCTGACAACCAAGCACCTCCTTATACCTGGGCTTCAGCTGAGCTGGAGCACTGGCTGCTGTGGCTCTTTCAGTGACAGAGACGTCAGCCACCCAAGCACAAACGGAGCCCTTTCAATTATCACAACGGCACTCCATGGAGCTCTCGGAGGTACATGGGCATGGAGGGAAGTGCACTCACTGAGCCCTCTGCTTCCTTCCCCATCCAGCTATGCCCATCCCACAGTCCCGCCTTTGGACCTTCCCCAGGAACGCTCATGGGGGGCCTCACACATTTCCACCAGCCTCTGAACAGCGTCCCCTCTCAGTGGTGTAGTCTATTTGGATGCCTATAGTTAGCAGTGTCCCCCAGGGGACAGTACTGGGGCCAGTCTTGCTCAGCTTCTTCCTCAGTCACCTGGACGATGAGAGTTCAGCCTCAACAATTTTTCAGATGAAACAAAGCTGGGATGAGCGGCTGATACCACCAAGGGCTGTGCTACCATTCAGGATGTGGCACTAAGAGACATGGTTCTGTTGTGGACTTGGCAGTGTTAGATTAATGGTTGCACTTGCTGACCTCTGGGGCCTTTCCCAACATATGTGATTCTATGATTCTATAAAAAGGCTGCTAATACGACGAGGGGACTGGAGCGACTCTCCTGTGAGGAAAGGCTGAGAGAGCTGGGACTGTTCAGCCAAAGAGCAGAAAGCTCAGGGGATCTCATCAAGGCGTACAAATATCGGAAAGGAGGGTGCAAAGAGGACCCAGCCAGGCCCTTTTCAGTGGTGCCCAGTGACAGAAGGAGGGCCAGTGGTCACAAGTGGAACACGAGAGGTTCTGTCTGAACATCAGCAAATGCTTCTTTAGTGTGCAGGTGACTGAGCAGCAGAACTACTTGCCCACAGAGGCTTTCCCACCACCAACAAGGGATGAGCCCTTCTGGTGAGTCCCTCTGACAGCCCTCGGAGGAGCCGAGTCAGGGCGCTCTCCTTGCACCCAGGACATCACCAGGGTTCCCTGCTTGCACTGCTGGAGCGTGGAGCTCAGCAGCCTGTCGCCACGCGACCCAGAATGTCACAGGTTCAACACCGCCGCTAGGCTGTGGCAAGATGGCAAATGCCCTGCAAAGCAGCAGGCTTTCCCCTTTGGAGGGGCTGCTGTCCTCACTGGGCAGCACCTGGGGGCAGCCCCAGAGGCCTCTGTGATGTCACAGAGCAGCACCCGTGACATCTCCAACGTCACCGCTCTGCCGCGAGGTCCATTTGGTTCAGGACTCCTGTGAGTTCAGACGCGTGGCGTGCAGGCTCCAGGAGCATCCCAGGCTTTCCTGAGTTGCACTTTTGTGCTTTCTTTGCTGGCGGGGTCCTTCGGGTCCCCACAGCACCTGTCCCGGGGCTGCGGGCACAACGAAGGTGCCGGGGTCCTTGGCACCATCGATCACGACCAGACAGCTCCTCCGCCTTCTCTGGCCTCCTCCTTCAGGTACCCTCTGCTAACTGCAGCTGTGCTGCTGGCCTGGGAGACAACGGGGGTGGGGGGGGACTGGAGGGGCTGGGACTGGGGGGAAAAGGCAGGTGCCGAGAACAGCCATCGAGATGGGTGGCCCGCGTGGCTGAACCCAGTGATGACGATGACGAAGAAGAAGAATTTCAGCCCTCAAGAAAGCCCTTCAGGAAGCCCTCACCTCCCCACTACCTCCACTCTCTTGGGCTCTCTTGGCAGGCAGGACACTCCATCCCGTGCCGAGGAGGATCTAGAGCAGAGCGCCTCTGCAGGAACAGCCGGCACAGGCCAGATGCAGCAAGCGGGGCCATCGGAGGCAGCGGCAGGGGAACAGTGCCCCATCTGCCTGGACACCACCAGAAACACCGCCTACACCTACACCTGTTTCCACGCCTTCTGCTTCCGCTGCATCCGGCGGTGGGCTGCCATGAGATCCACGTGCCCTGTCTGCAGGCAGCCCATCGACCGCATCCTACACACGGTGCGAGCGGACGACGACTACCAGCAGTACGTGTGCAGCTCGTCCGCTCGCGGCCGCAGGAATGCCGCCAGGGAGAGAGTCCGCAGCAGATCCCCTCAGCACCGCTACAACCTGCGCCCACGGCCCGGCAACAACGGCCCCGCAGCTGAGAGAAGGGGGCCGTAGGGGATCGGACGAGCGGCCAGGGCTGCCGCAGCTCCAGGAACCATCAGCGCCGCCCCCCCAGCAGGCTGCAGGGCAGCACCCCACCAGCCTCACCAATGGACCCATCCTGCTGCGGCCTCTGCGCGTCCAGCTCCCCGACAGGAGCGGCCACCGAACAGCAGGGGC
>MU016696.1:479369-509112 GCA_011076525.1 Nettapus auritus | reverse complement strand
GGGGGGGGGGGGACGGGACAGTGCCCACACATCTGCCCCTCCCCGACACTTGGGTCGATGTTATTCCAATTTCCTGTCCCCCGTTACATTGGGAAGGATTGCTTTCATTTGAATATACAGGTTTCCCCCGGTCCCCCTATTGCCTCGTTTAGAACTTGGGCAGAGATAGTAGCTTGTCACATTTAGACATAGGCCATTTGTGGTTATCATATCACATAGGATAGTTTGGAAACCGGGGGCGCCAGCTGTGGTAACGGTCCCGAGGATTGTTTGATCCTCCCACCTAATCAGACTCCATTTGTAAGGTTGGTGGGGGTGGGCGATTCCACAAGTCGCCATGACAGTAATAAGGATCCCTGTGTATTGTAAGAGGTGGTCGAAGCCCATTCCTCAGGGTGTTTTATCCCCTTCCGTACTCCCCACCGTTTTACTCCTCTGCCTCGCTCGTCAGTTCGGTTGCAGCGAACTACGAGGTGTTAATTCTTCTCGGCAGCAGCAGTATTCTTCAGGGGAACCTTGCGAGAAATTATTTACTCCCGTTTCAAATAGGGCTTCTACCCCCTCCCACAGTACACGTCCAGCACACAATACTTATCAAGTCCGTCTCAGAGTCAGCTTCAGATCCTCGGAGCCTGGGGCTGCCTCCCACTTCTCCTCATGAATGGGTCCTTTTATGCGGCTGGCATGTGTCCATCCCTTTTCCGCAGTCCGGACGGCTGTTTCTGTGGTGAGTAAAACAACATAGGGACCTTCCCATCGCGATGTTAGAGAGGTCTCTTTCCAAGTCTTAATTAAAATCTTGTCCCCCGGTTATATCTTATGAATTGCTATGTCCAACGGGGGGGGGTGTCGTACTACTAAACCTTTTGCTTGCAACTCCCTTCGTCGGCTCATGAGTTGTACCAGATAAGGCCTCAATTGAGTGTCTTGCAACTGGGGGTGATCAAGTGGCATTTCTAAATCATAAGGCATACCGTAAAGCATTTCGAAAGGTGAAATTCCTACATCAGTTTGAGGCTGTGTCCGTATATTTAGCAACACAAGTGGAAAGCATTTTACCCAAGAAGCATTAGTCTTTATCATAAGCTTTGTTCATTGTGTCTTAATTTCACCATTCATTCGCTCGACCTTCCCAGAACTTTGGGGGTGCCACGGAGTATGGTACTCCCAATTTATTTCCAAGGCCTTCATAGTTTCCCGAGACACCCTTGAAACAAAATGAGTGCCTCGGTCTGAATCAATTGTTTCTATAATTCCGTATCTAGAAATGATATTTTCTAGTAGTATTTTTACCACAGTTTGGGCTGTAGCCCTCACCATCGGGAAAGCTTCTACAATCACTAATAGATATTTGTACCTCCCTGTTTTCAGAAGTTCTGTAAAGTCCAATTGGATTTTGGCAAAAGGTTGCTAAGCCAATTCTCGACCTCTCAGCACTCTTTCTTTCATATGTCGGGCATTTACCTTTCTACAAGTTATACAATCATTCACAATTCGTTTTGCTATATTATAAATCCCTATACACATATACTTTGTTGAAAATTGATCTACTAATGCTTGAGTTCCCAGTGGGTGTTTTCATAGAATCTTTGTAATACCCTTAAAGCTGCAGGTTTCAAAAGCATTTCCCGTCCATCGGGTAGCATCCATTTGCCCTTATCTGTTTCTTTTATACCCATTTGTAATGTGAAACTAAGCAGGGTGTAAATTGGCTCATGATGGTCCATTTTTTTTTACTGATAATATTGGAGTATTAAAGGGGGACATGCAGGGTTCTAGTAACCCTTGTTGTAATACCCTTTGAATTTCAGGCTTTAACCCCTGCCTGCCTTCCTCGGACAGGGGTATTGTTTAACTCTCATTGGTACACTCGGATCGGTTAAAGTTACCTTAAAGGGTTTAATATTTAATCTTCCTATGCTTTCTGGATTGTACCAAACCTCAGGATTTATGCTTTGTTCATCCTCCGTTCTCAGGGGACACAACCTAATTTTTAACTCTTTATCTACTACCTCTAAGCTTATACCTAATTCTATTATTAAGTCTCTACCTAATAAATTATATCCTGCCTCAGGTACTAAGCAGGGATCCTACCCCTAATTTAGAATCTGATTTGATTAACGCTTCTTTAATAACAAGGATCCCGAAAGGTTCCCCTTTTGCCCCATTTACTTGAACCTTTTCTGTTGAGATTTTACATCCTAAAGGCAAATTTTGGACTGTAGGTCTTTCAGCCCTTGTATCAATGAGGAATTCAACTTCCTCGTGCTGGGGACCTATTTTTAATTTTATCAAGGGCTCGGTCTTCCTTCAGGCCCCCAGCAAATAGAGCCCCTGACACCCCCTAGTCTTCCTTAAACATCTTTTCATCCTCTATTCTTCGTCAACACTCTTTCTTCATATGGCCCTTCTTATTGCAGTAAAAACAAATCACATCCCTCAATCCTCGTCCGGCCACCTGTCCTTCTCCCTCTAGTTTTCGGCGAACCATCCTTGACCCTTTTCTATATTCGACTCCTCTCTGCCCTTCTTCCCTTCTTACATGCACTTTCTCCTGCCAGTCCTCTACTTTTCTAATTTCTTTCTAACATCTGTCCATGCTTCTGCCACAAACTGTGTCTTCATTAGTGACTGCCCCATTGGTGTGTTAGGATCCAGTCCCTAGTAAAGCTGCAGGTTTCTCCTCAATCTTTCTAGCCATTCTGTAGGGGTTTCATCTTTCTTTTGATGTTCACTAAAGGCTTTGTTTATATTCTGTCCCCTAGGGACTGATTCTCTTATGCCTTGGACTACAATAGTCCTTAGGTCTTGCGTATGGCCTCTATCAATTTCACTCTGATTATTCCAATTAGGTCGATTTAGAGGTCATTTTACATCTGCTGCCGGGCCCTGTTGATGTTGTCGGTCCCAAATCCTCATTCCTGCCCTCCTGATCATGTCTCTTTCTTCCACAGTGAATAGTATAGCCATTATGGCTTGCATTTTATCCCAGGTATAGATGTTTGGTCCAAAAACTGATCTACCCGTTCTGCCACACCTAGGGGGTCCTTCAACAGATTCCCCATTTCCTACTTAAAATCTCGGACATCCCTGGAATTAATAGGGACGGCCACGTATCCTATACCTGGTAGTGGTCCACCCATTGCTATTTCCCCTAGTGGGTACAACCCCCCTTTCGTTTCTGGGCTGCCACCTTCTGGCCTGACTTCTAGTCACAGGTCTTTGAACACTAGAGTCAGAGTCGCTATCAGAGTCTCCCCAGGGTTGTGAGTTAGGAGGCACGGGAGTTGGAGGGGCTGTAGGTGAGGGTGGTGGCATATAGGGAGGCGATGGGGCTGGGATCTCTAATTCTCGTTTTTTTTTTTTTTTGTTTTGTTTTGTTTTTTTTTTACGCCTCCCACACCCTCCTTTTTCTTTTAGAGGATATAAATTGGCTCGAGTTTCCGAGCTGATCCTCAAATGTGCATATTCACTTTCTTCCAAACTAAAAGGTTCATCTGAATTCACATTTAATCTCCAAAGGAACCGGAGTGGGCCAGAAGACACAGTCTCCCTTTTATTGGTTTACCACCCCAAACTTTAATATAATAATGAATCACTTTAATTTTACTCTTTCCCCGCCTAGAAGGGGAATTATTCCAATTTTTAATCATCAATCCTAACGGGCTATCCGGGGGAATGGAGGGCATACCCCTGCCACTAACTCCCCCACCTATGGGATCAGAAGGCTTACTCTTCTTCTGTCCCATCTTCCGGAGCACCTTCACACACACACACACAACGCTTCCCCCTTTTCGTGGCCCAGTCCCTCGCGGGATGTGGGAACCGCACTACCGAGGGGTCCGCACTCGCTTCGTCCTACTGGACGTCTCATACGTCGTGCTCCGGGATACCCAACCCCAACCGAACGGATCACCGGCCTATACTTACCCACCCCGTGGGTCTTTGTTCGGTCTTCGTGCACAAAGATTACTAGGGGTTTACCGGTTTTATTTGCTTGTGTCTAATTTAGGGTTCGTCGGTGAAGGGCTCGAGTGAAAATCACCCTTCCCAGGGGCCGCCGAATTCGGCGGGGCGCCTCCCCTGGAGGGCTTTTCAGTCAAAAGCCTTCATCCGAGTCATGGCACCAAATTGTTATAAGTTACTTTCTCATAGAATCAAACTATTTCAAGATTTTTTTAATAAAGTGAGAAAGCTTTATTAATTGAGTAATTAAGTAAGCAGACACAAGCAAAACAGCGCTGGGCGGCCGGGGAGTCTCAGCTCCACCCACGGCATGCGCTGGAGTGACAAACTATTTCATATTTGTACAGCAGAACACTGAATATTCAATTAACGCCTATACATATTCATTACCCAATCCCGCCTTCTCTCGCTTCGTATGCTGATTAGCTTATCAGTCCTTTGCGCTTGCGCAGATTCTTCCAAGAATTGTGGGCAGGGGTCTTTGGGACGTGGGCAGTGGTCTTTGGGAGGAAGGCCGTAGGTCTTCCTCGCAGTGTATTTTTCATCTTTGGCCTGGAATGTAGTGATTTGACAGGCTTGCAGTTTCTTTATCGGCCTGAGCTAGTTTATGTTCTTGTTGTCCATCTGTTTTTCTTTCTGCCTGGGACGTGATGGTCTGGCAAGCCTCTGCAACCAGTCTCCACACAACCTTCGCCTCCTGGCCCCCCCCAACAGCACATCCTTCAGACTCAGACAACCTCCTCCCCAGCCAACAGATAACCTTGACTATATATTCTATTCCAATCTCAGTATGCAGACAACAATTTATTCTACTGTCTAATTAACTAAGCATTATTTTACACTTAACTATTTACTTGCTTGTTTCAGAGTCCCAGTTACATAGTCTCTGACAGGTTTTATTATAGATATATTCTGATAGGTTCGGGTATTGTTCTGCGGTGAATTTGTTTTAACATGAGATCACAAGGTCTCTGTACAAACCAGGAATTTTACTTAACCCTGTGATATCACAGTCTGTTCGCTTAACCACATGTCTCAACCTTTGTTATTGTGTAACTTCCCCCTCCTTACTCAATGAACAAATATTCACAATTTATTACAGGGAGTTAGGCATGTGTAGGAATTTATGAATGCCCCACTGTTTTCTGTATTTATATCTCAAAGGTTTGCAGAAATATGCTGTTTCAGATTGGCCAGTTGCCCCCTTCACTACAACATAATTGTGATAAATAATCGGGTCTCAAATAGGATTCCAATTAAAGTTTGCAATTTATTAAATGAATAGAGGCAAGCAAACAGCACTGGGTGCGCCGGGAGTCTCTGCTCCACCCGGAGGCACACCTGTTACATCAGTTAGCTGTTTTTTTGTGCTCCTAAACTAATACATATTCATCACTATTCCTAGAAAAGACAGGGTTAGTATAATTCGTTTCCGGAGTCCAGAATTTCTCCCAGACACATGCGTATTAGTCTCTGGTGGTCTCTCTGGGGGTCGCTCATGCTGAAGGCTCGTAGTCTTCCTCCCAGGCTTTGTCCTTCAACTCTCCCTTTCTCCTTATTTGGTGATCTCTTTGTCAGATATCCGAGGCTTGCACAGCGTCCCATGCAAAAGTCAGCAGTTTCCTAAAAACTCCTTGGTTCTTATCTCCCAGACTCGAGTCTCAATGTTCATCCTTCAAACCTTCTATTTACACGAATTGCTGGACCTTTCCTTCTCATGATACAATAACTATGTACACACTAATCACTCTGTTTTTCTTCGGTAGAAGGTTATATTTCATCATGCAGCCCTAGCATTATTCCATACTGACACAAATCAAATTAATACATTTCACATAATCATTCCCTACCGGTACTAATGCTTTATTTAAAACTGAATAAGTTGCCCCCACATCCATCATAAGTTCCACCTCTTTCTCTTCCTTCCCTAGCTTCATTTTTATAACCAGCAGATCTGCTGGGGTAGACTCCTCCGGTCTTCTTCAGTCATCTTTTGCACGCGCGACCACCACCTCCCTTCCCTGGTTCCCTTTTCCATTTCTTTTCCATTCCAGGCATTCATTTTTCCAATTTCTTACATAGGGCATGTTGATCCTTGCCTAGCAGAGGCTGTTCCTGTCTAGGCCTCCTTTTTCCTTCTTCCCTAATAACTGCTGTCAGCCTCTTCTGCCCTTGCCTATATCCCTCCTCCCTATTACTGAATACCCTCCAAGCCTCATCCAGTAACACTTCCAAATTCCTGCTCTCTGTGTGGCGTAATTTCTGAAGTTTACATCTAATTTCCCCCATAGACTGGCCAAAAACAGGGAGACTAGCTGCTGTATTCCTACCCCTGACTCAGGGTCCAGGGGGGTATTACAACACATCACATCCCTCAGTCGATCCAGGAATTCAGATGGGGACTCAAAGGGACCTTGTTTAACTGCATATAATGCAGACCAATTTATGACCTTGGGAATGGCTTTCTCCATTCCCTTTGAGACCCACTCCTGATATGCCTGTAATCTTTCCATTTCTGCAGTTCTATTTAGGTTCCATTTAGGATCCTGGAGAGGAAAATATTCCTTAACATCCCCCCAATGATCTTATAATGGTCCTCAGTTAATTCCCCTGAATTTTTCAAAATTAGTTGCTTCTCTGTTTCAGTCATGTATTCCAATAATAGTTGTATATCATTCCAGTCGGGGTTATGCTGTTTTACAATGAATTGAAAATGTTTACCTACACTTAACGGATCATTCCGGTAATCCTTTGCAACCCTCTTCCATTCTCCAAAATCAGTGGTGGAAAAAGGTATTTTGATCAACATCGTCCCACCATCAGGCCCTACTGCCTCTCGGAGAGATGCCTGCAGTGCCGTGGGGGCAGATTTCTTTCTAGTACGAGAGCACACAGGACTACTGAGGGGGGTGGGCACTCCATCCAAGTCTGCATCCTATTCCTGGGGTCGAGGAGGAGGCTTACGCAGATCTGTTGGATCCTGCTCTGAGGGTTGATAAACTTTTTCTACTTTAGTACACCTCTGCCCAATACCACATGCTGAACAACAGTATCTCAGTCTACCCCTACGTTTCGTATTATTTCCTTATTCAAGCGCAAGTACCATATTGTCCTATGGGGGTACTATTCCACAATCCCTCTGCCATTCCAGATGATTCCAGAGAGTGAAAAACATATCTGCATATGATACTTCATCCCATTTTACTTCCCTTCTTAAGAACAGCATCAATTGTAAAAGGGTATTATAGTCTTTTGTCCCATTGAGGGGCCATTTAGCCCCATCCTCGAACTTATGTAGTGGCCACCACTGATTACAATATTTGTTAAGGGTCTTTTTACTTTCTGTACCTCCAGTCCCAACAATGTCTTTCCAATGAGCAAGTACACAGCCTAAGGGACTCTTTTTCAAAATACCTCCTTGAGTATTTCCCATTTTACAACCTCTATTAATCTTTTATTTTGGCTTTTGTTACCCTTTTGTTAAGTTTCTACGCAAATCTTTTCCTACAAATCCCTATGGTTTTCCCCAGTCTTTTCTCCCTCACAAAATATTCATTCAACCTGTCACGTGCTTTGTTTGTCTCCGGCCGTTCCCCTCACGGAGAATACAGAACCATGGATCAGAACTCCGCGCTCGCTTCGCAGCAATGCTGTCTCACTCACAGCACAATCACACAATCACACAAAGAGGCCCCTAGCACTTCTCATTCATACTACAAGAATAACAACAACCAACCAAACAAGCATTGTTTCTGACCATGTTCTTCGTGGAGTGACTCACTCCACAACGATACTTTGTCTCAAGTACATACACTCACACAAATGCTTTCAACACAAAATACCTGGACATTTACGAATACGATGCAATTATTACTACTCCAGTTAGTATCCCTCCAGCAGCTGCAAATATTATCCAGGTAACCTTGTCACAATTGTGAGAGGCCCGCTTACCCTTCTCCTGCTTCTTATACAGTCATTAGCAGGTCCGTCCTGGCTCCCAAAATTGGGATGCAGTGGTAACCTCGGATTTGCTTGATCTGCTCCCAAGATCGCTAGCAGCCACTCTGTCGGTCAGCAAATCCCCCTTGACCACTCCATCAGTCAGCCTGTATGGTACCCGCCTCCCCTGTGGGTCTATGCTGTACGCCAGACGTCTCTGCACAATTTATCAGCTGCCCAATATGGGGCCCCTTCTTTAAAGGAAACATACAGTTTCTCCACAGTCCAGCAGGTCATTGTCTGCCCCCGCAGTGAGCAGCCGAGGAGTGGTGTTCCTCCAGGGAATTGTGCCTGGTGCATGCTAGGATATTCGCAGCACAGCCACTCCTGTGGGCAGGCAAAGATCCTCCTGCCTGGCTCGCCAAAATGATTCATGGAAGAACTCTACAACTCAAAAGGAAGTGAGTTATAAAGTAGGTATGTGGTTTATTTTGGCGCTGGGCACATGCGGGATAGCTCCCAAAGGCATATGCAACAATTCGCTCAATCGCGTTCTCTTTTATCCCCTAAAATATTACACATGCATCAAGTTTTGAAACACATCTGTGCATCAATGGCGCCGAACATAAACCACATACGTACTTTATGCCTCATTTGCTTTTGAGTTATAGAGTTCTTCAGCGAATCAATGGGGCTCATCAACCCCCATGGCCACACTCCCACATCTCCCCATTCTTTATTAACAAGGAAAGCGCGATTAACACAAATAAAGAAAGCACAATTAACACAAATTAAAACACAAAGAAAAGCATACTAATCCAATCTTTAACAAACTTTGTAACCACATCCCTGGAAGAGGAAGGCACAGAGTGCTGCCCAGCCAGGGGCCTCTGGCTGCACCTCCAACTCCTGGAGTCCTTGTCTGTGGACAGACATTCCCAGACAATCCTCCCCTACATTGTTTTTTCTTTGTGCTGGAGTCCAAACCGCAGAGGAGAGTGCTGTGATCATGTTAAGGCACATGATAAGATGGACAGACAGACCCATCGTGCTGACACCCATCTAGGACTGGCTCCTGTTGAAACAGAAGCATAACCTCCGCCCCAAGTTATCAGAGAGTAGGGCCCTTCCCATTGACTGGTGCTTAAATGTTTTACCATGACTTGTGCCCTTTCTTTAACTGAGTTTAAGGTATTATGATTAAAATGTTTGTGAATTGGAGGACCTTCCTCTGTCAATCGACTTAAAAAATTAAGAACACAGCATGTACCATGTACCACATACCACGGGCCTGTTCAATAGTTGCTTGACCCATGGGAGAATGGGGTATAACCATCAGATGTTGAATGCTCCATTGTTGAAAAAACAAATGGGTTGCATGGGCCCCATATCCTGGCCCATTACCTCTTAATATTTTTTGGGATTCCTAACTTTGCAAAAGCTGACACAAGTTGTTTACACATATCCTTTGCCTTTTCTCCTGCATGGACAGATGCAGTAATACAGGCAGGAAAGGTATCAATTGAAACATAAACACAGCAAAGTTTTCTGAATTCTGGCAAATGTTTAACAAACAATCCTTTAAGTCTATTACTATTAATGTCCATGACTGGGGGAGCGAAGTTGGAGATGGCAATCCTGGTTGAAGTTCTCCCATATCTTCCATGACCTCATTAATTTTTCTCAAATCATGTAACAGTCTCCACTTTCCATTCCTTTTCTTGATTACTAACACCATCGAGTTAGTCGTGGGAACAATATGTCTCGCTTTAAATTGTTAAGCAACTGGGCCTTCCGGCACTATGTATCCTATTCCTCCTGGATTGAAGGGAAACAGATCCAGCTCCTTTTCAGGGCCTATAGGGCCTGGATCAAAAGGATAGTTCTGGTCACCAGGGGGTGCAACAGCAAAAGCCTGCAATGGCAGTACCGGCAGGGGGGCTGATGGTGTAGCAGGCAGATCAGTGAATGAGTCCGCAGCTCCCTCACTATCTGGCAAACCACAGGTTTCTGACTGTAGTCCCTGATTTGAAGAACAAAGTCAGAAATTTTCTTAGTGACGAAGTATTCTTTATTGGCAGCGCTGGATGCACGGGGGATCCTTCCGCCTAACGTGCATCCCTGAAGTGACAAACTGTCTCATATTTATACAGCAAAACAATGAATATTCAATTAATGCATATACATATTCATTACCTAATCCCGCCTACTCTCGCTTTGTATGCTAATTAGCTTATCAGTCCTTTGCGCTTGCGCAGATTCTTCCAAGAATTGTGGGCAGCAGTCTTCGGGAGGAAGACCGTAGGTTTTCCTCACAGTGCACTTTTCACCTTTTGCTAAAAAATGCTGAGTCAGCAGGGTTGGCTGTTTTCCAAGCTGCAGAACCAGTTTCGGCTGACAACCTGTTATCTGTCTTTCCCTATTTGGTGTGTTTTTATCTCAAGTTTCAGCCTCAGCTCAAACTCCAATTTCAGCCAGCATCCCGTTATCTGTCTTTCCCCCCTTTGGTGTGTTTCAGCTCAAGTTTCAACAAGATGCTAGCAGACACAATATACATGAGGATGTCTTATTCTTATTTCTTAATATTCTTATTTAACTACAAGATTTATTCTATCCTAAAGTGAGTTCATACAATATCATCCCACATGACTCTTTAAGGTCTCAGAGACTGCTCGCCAGGTGCCAAGCAGTCCCGCCTCAACCTTGTTGTTTTTAGTAGCAGAGTCCCGCACCTTGACCTCAATTGACCTCCCACGTTTCATGATCGTAAGCTATCTGATTCGTAATAAAGGGAGTGAACTGGAAGGTTCCCAGGACTTCGATACTAAGGACATGTGATTCCCCGTAGCGCGCAACTGCTTACCTTTGGCCAGTTGTGTGCACGGGTCCGCTTCTCTCAGCTTGAGCTTCCTTCCAGCTCGGGTGTGCTTCCCTTCAGTGACTTTGAGTATGAGATTCCTTCCAGCTTTGGTGTGCTTCCTTTCAGCAACTTTCAGTATGAGCTTCTCTGAGTGGTTTGCTGAGTTTGGCCAAACCTATCTTCATGAGGTGATCAGTGTCCCTGTTCCTGTCCTGGTCCCTGTTCTGCTAGCCTGTTCCTGTTCATTTTGTTTGTTTTTGTCCCTGTTCTGTTAACCTATCCCTGTTCCCTTCAGGACCCTGTTCGGGCACCATTTGTGGCGTAATGACCACACAGAGACCAGGGTTCTTTAGGGGATCAGTAATCACTACTACTTTATTGATAACATAACTTCAATTCTCATATTGAGGACAGGCTCTCTTCTTATACCATTTGCTCTACAGCAGTACTTTTCCACCAGCTATTCATTGGTCAACAACGTTGCCCGGCAACAGCAAACACTTAGCAACTTCCATGTCTTAATGACTGCAGAACAAGCAGTTTGAGACAGCAAGGTGTCTGTCTCCTGAATCACCCTTCTCTGTTCCTTCTAAATTCTTTACATTCCTGATGGCCTCATCTTTAAGTCTGATGTTATCACCAACCATGGGGCTTGTCAACACTCCCACAGACTCTGGCTCAGCAAGTGGGGCACAAGCATACTGGAGAGCAAGCTCCCTGGACTGATTACCAGGGCTTTAAACAAGGTTTGATGGGAGAAGGGAGGGGAGTTAGATGTGACAGAGGAGGGCTGGGGGAAGTTGTCACTGCTGTCACTGTTGAAGATAGTAGGGAAAAACCTCTGAGTTGTCCCATAGGATTGTCCGAGGGCTCCTCAGAGAAGGTAATGATCCTGATACCCTGTCTGGAATCTTCTTGCACCCCTCCTCTAGGGGTAACTGTGCCTGCTGCTTCCCTAAAGTGCCTGTATACCAATGTGCGAAGCATGGGAAATAGGATGAGCTCGAGATCTGTGAACAGTCGCGGAGCCACAATCTCCTTGCGATCACAGAGAGACATGGTTGGACAGCTTGCATGACTGGAATGCTGTCATGGAGGGCTATGTCCTCTTTAAGAAAGACAGGCTGGGGAAGCGAAGGGGAGGAGTTGCCCTTTATGTGAGAGAGCAATTAGAATGTACCCAGCTCCACCTGGGGGAGGGTGAAGGACAAGTGGAGAGCTTGTGGGTGAGAATTAAAGGGTGGGCTGGTATGGGGGACACTGTTGTGGATGTGTACTACAGGACACCAGATCACGAGGAGGAGGTCAATGAGGCTTTCCAGAAGCAGCTGGAAGTAGTTTCGCGATCCTGGGCACTGGTTCTCATGGGCGACTTCAGTTATCTAGATATCTGTTGGGTAAACAACTTGGCCAGGCACGTGCAGTCCAAACGGTTCCTACAATGCATTGAAAGTAATTTTCTGATGCAGGTGGTGGTGGTGGAGATGAAGAGGCGGGGGGGGCTTCTGGACCTTGTCCTTACCAACAGGAATGGGCTTGTTAGGGATGTGAAGGTTGGGGGCAGCTTGGGATGCAGTGACCATGAGATGGAAGAAGTAAGGCTAAAAGCAGGATTGCTACCCTGGACTTTCAAAGAGCCAACTTTGACCTCTTCTGGGACCTGCTTGGGGGTATCTCATGGGATAGGTTGCTAGAAGGCAAGGGTGCTTGTGAGAGCTGGGCAACATTTAAACAGCACTTCTTCCAAGTTCAGGATCGGTGCATCCCAAAGAGTAGGAAACTGGGGAAGGGGGGCAGGAAACCTGCGTGGATGAGCAAGGAGCTCATTGACAAAATCAAAAGGAAGAGGAAGGTCTATGAAATGTGGAAAAAGGGCCTGTCCTCTTGGGAGGAGTATAGACGTGTTGTCAGGGCCTGCAGGGATGTGATGAGGAAGGCTAAAGCCCACCTGGAGATGAAGGTTGCAAAAGGATAAAGGATAATAAGAAGGGTTTTTTAAGTATGTAAACAGTAAAAGGAAGACTAGGGATAATGTGGGTCCCTTGCTGAATGAGGGGGGTGTCCTGGTAATGGGGGATGCTGAGAAGGCGGAGATACTGAATGCCTTCTTTTCTTCAGTCTTTGCTTCAAGGACTTCCCCCCCGGACTCCTTTACCTTGGAGGGAGGAGATATTACACAGGGTCCAAAAAATGCCCATATCTTTTGGAGTGACAAATGGAAGCAATGTGAGATACCGTGAAAAGTCCTACCTGGTACTATATATCTTGTATTTGAACAAGGAATCAGACACTCAAATAATCGTAACTGTTGAGTATAGAGGGATTTGACACCTACCTCACATGCAGATACCTCTATTTAGGCTATTTAGTCTGGAGCAGAATTCTACCCCTCAAACATTTCCTATGAGTACTTATTAAGAGGTGTCTCCAGGTCTTATTTGTGCTGATTCTGTTTAGCAAGGCCCTAATATGATTGTATAGACAGTAAAATCAATTAGTCAAATGGAAAAATTCTCTTTAGAATTATTTCAAGTCCTTTATTTTTAACAAAATTCAAGGGGTGATGGTGGAGGGACTTCCTGAGAACTGGTAGAAAAAGTTCTGGATTCAGCAGGTACATCAATTGAGTTCTTCTTTCCGACTAATCCTCTAAAGTTATGACCCTCAGGTTAGCTGATTCTCCAGCTGGCACACACTCAGTTGTGAGGAGATATCACAAACAGTGACTTCAAAGTCTTCAGTTATTTTCCTTTAAAAGAGTAGGATATTGCTAAATTATTTCTCAGCAGTTCATGTCCTGCTTACCTATCTCAGCATCTATATGCATTAGGCTCCCTATTGCTTTTATTTAGCAAGGACAGTATTACAGAAATTCATGTTGGCAGGCACCATTTCATTTCTGATGTAACTATATTTTTGCTATTGCTTTTTGGTGTCCTGTAATAATAATTGTGCAGTCATCCACACCTACCTTCTCCATTCATTTAACAATATGCTGTGTGATCTTTCAGGGAACCACACTGAAAAAGCAATTGCATATGGACTTTTATAAAATTTCTGGACAAACTCTTCTGTGGTTTCACTTAATTCACTTAATTAATTACCCACCACACAAAAGATGGAAAGGGATTTACTGAGAGAGGTGAGGAACCCTTGGCAACATGATGAATATCTTCCAAGATAGCAGGCTAAGAAAAGTAATCCCCCCCAAATGTTCCATAAGTGCTAAAATTTCCAAATGAAATCCTCTCTCCTAAAGCCATAGGACTGCATTACAGGGAGAGCTTGCTTTTTTCAGAAGATGGCACATTTTCAGCTCTTATGAGATAAATGTAAAGTAAAGTAAATGCAAGTGAAACTAACTTATGAGAGTGAGCCAGCAAAAAGTTTAAAACTATGGCCCTCTCTGTGAGGAAAGAATGATTCTTTCACTCAGACACATGCACATGAAGCTTTCCTGTAGGGGAAAGGCAAATCCTTTATCTTCTCTTGTGACTGCTGCATAAACAGGATCTTTATATATGTACATTTGTAGGAAAAGACAGTCGTTACCTAGAGACCTGCATGGACAAGCTATGCAAAGACTGGACAGAATAAAACAAAACCAAACATATATATATATGTGCATATATATGTGTATGTATTATTGTACTTTTTTTTTGTTGTTGTTCATTTCTTAGGGTGGGTAACGGGGAGTTTGGAATAAGAAGGAACTTATTTTCCCAAGTGAGACAGGAACCCAGTAGGAAATCTGGGAACTCATCCTAAATTCAGTGAATGCCTTTATCCCATTTCCTTATCTGCTGTCTCATGTTAGACTAACCACATGAATGACATTTATCCAGATACCTGTGCAGAGAGAGGACTCACATAAACAGAAAAGAGTAGTATCTTAAAGGGGAAAAAAATGGGCAGAGAACAGGATATCACCTGAAAGGAGGTCATACTGTAAAGAACAACAACAATAAATTCCTTAGAACAAAATGAAAACCTAAATCATAGAATCGTCTAGGTTGGAAGAGACCTCCAAGATCACCTAGTCCAACCTCTGACCCAACACTAAAAAGTCCTCCACTAAACCATATCACTAAGCTCAGTATCTAAATGTCTTTTAAAGACCTCCAGGATGGTGACTCAACCACTTCCCTGGGCAGCCTATTCCAGTGACTAACAACCCTTTCAGTAAATAAGTTTTTCCTAATATCCAACCTAAACCTCCCCTGGAGCAACTTTAGCCCATTCCCCCTCGTCCTGTTACCAGGCACGTGGGAGAATAGACCAATCCCCACCTCACTACAGCCTCCTTTAATGTACCTATAGAGAGCCATAAGGTTGCCCCTGAACCTCCTCTTCTCTAGGCTGAACAATCCCAGTACCAAGCCCTGGGGGATGCCACCAGTGACCGGCCTCCAGCTGGATTTGACTCCATTCACCACAACTCTTTGGGCCTGGCCACCCAGCCAGCTCTTAACCCAACGAAGCGTACGCCAGTCCAAGCCATGAGCAGCTAGTTTCTTGAGGAGAATGTTGTGGGAAACGGTGTCAAAAGCCTTACTGAAGTCCCTCATCCACTAAGCACATCACTTTGTCATAGAAGGAGATCAGGTTCGTCAAGCAGGACCTGCCCTTCATAAACCCATGCTGACTGGGCCTGATCGCCTGGTTGCCCTGTGCTGCGTGATGACACTCAAGATAATCTGCTCCATGAGGTTCCCTGGCACAGACATTGATCAGACATTGATTTCCAGGCCAAATTGCTCTCCCACGATGGACAGGAATTAAATCCTCCCAGGACTCACTCCCTTCACAATACCCTTGAGATTACAACTAATTAGTGAGCGTAATTATGGAAAATTTTTGGCCAAGCTTTTCATGAGAATTTTTACTCTGCAAAACTTTACTAGACTGCAAAAATAAGATCTAAAATGGATGAATGCATACAACAACTTTCCAAGGTTTTGCTGTGCTTGTGTCAGACAGGTCTTCATTAAAACTCAATCTGTGTTTCAAATAAAAAGGTCTGGATAACTTTGCCCAATTCTGTCATTCTCCTTTCACTTCCACTTCATGATAGGATGGGAGTTTTCCTTAGAGGACCCAGCCAGAGAGGGAAATGGGGCACAACATCTCTGGTTCACCCAGTGTGACTTCACTCCAAAATTTTGTGTTTCTGTTCTCCATTTTGAACTGCAGCTTTACAGGATTCTGGAAAAATAAAAGAAGTAGGAACTTTTTGACTCTTAATTCAGCCATACCAGTTAAGAGCCTAACATAAGCTAGGAGAAATCTAGACCTAGCCAGGACCTTTGTCGGAGGAGTTCAAAGTCTAATTAATTTTTAAACAAGTATAAAGCACATATTGTATGGATAGCATAATAAACAATGCTCATGGAACCACATATGCAAAACAAGAAAGAAATTAACAGGGGAAAGCTCTCTCATCCACAAGAGATATCTTGAGCCACTGCACATATCATAACCCTTAAAGAGAAGAATGGACAGAAAAAAAAAAAAGCCAACCAAACCCACAATAAATCATGGATTTTTTTATTATTATTTTTTTTAATATACATACTGGGGGGGTGAGAAGGGGGAAGAAAGATGTTAACAACTTCTGTTAAGAAACAATGTAGATCTGCATATAAGGCTCCTCACCAAATCCAGTTTGTCCTTCTGCATTCTAGAACATATTTGTGTATGTGTTTATTTCTATCATGGATATTATGGGAAAAATCTTACAGATAATATGTGTGTACAATGTATTCTGAACAACGACAGAATGACGGTCCATGTGATCTTCTCTGAGGACTCATGACTTAGCCAATAAAATCTACATTTTTCTCCCCATTTCCTGAGTAGGAGCATTTAAAATTCTTGTACTTTGACTTCTCAGAAAAGCATGTCAATGCAGAAATCATTTGATCAGCACATTGTGAAATGTGTTCATCTGATTCGTGTCAATGTGGAGCAATGCTAGGGCCGCATGATAAAATATGATCTTCTGTTTTACACATCCTTGTATAACCGAGAGACTAAGAAAGATGGTTATAATGTATGCATATAGTTTTTGTGTTCGGTGGTTAATGCATCGTGTTCTGCAATGGACATCTGACAGGACCAGCCTCCACCAGTTTGGTTGCCTGGACCATTAGCACTTTTAAACATTCTGTGGGGGAAGCCTGTGTGGGGGCTGGGGTCGAGAAGACTCGAGAAGACGCCAGAAGATGAAGAGGACATGCTCGGAGGAGGACATGCCCACTATGAATATTTCAGGAGCCAGGTAATCTTTTGCCCACCTTAACTGTACCTAAACAATTTTTGACAGTCATTTAAGTCATTTACAGAATCAATTTAAGTCATATTTAAGTCATTTTAAAAAATCTGCAGTAATGGGGGATCAACAGTCTCTCTGTGCAATATATTGCTGTCCTTAACAATCCTTAGAGTTAGGATTTTTTCCCTAATGGCCAACCTAAACCTCCTTTACTGAAATTTAAGCCCATTATTGCTTGCCCTAGCCCCACTGGAGGTGAAAAACACTTTATTCATTTCATTTCTGCAGCTATTTTTTACATGTTTGAAGATACTTATGTATCTCCTCACTCTTCCTTCATCTAGACTAAACAAATTCCATCATGCTTACTATTCAAGACTTCAGTGGCTGTTTACAAAGTGCTCATATATCAAGATTGTGATATAGGATTGTGTCATAATTTCTTTGCTTTTATAGAGCTAGGACGTAAAATCCAATGGCTGAGGTCTGAAAGAGATATGCCCTAAGCAGTGGTGAGTGGGGGAAGGAAGCCTAGATGGGAGAATGCTCAGTCAGGTCTAGGAGACAGAGTGGAACCCTAAGGGAAGAGACCCATGGCTCGCTTTGCAGTGTGCACACATTTCATGTTTCTTTTTACCACATTTTATGGCACTACCTTGGGATCCTGAGTCTAGCAATATGGTGGTCCTTAACACTGAAAAGCAGAAACTAATGAAGTATGGGCAGCTTGTGAAGTCAGCAAGAGAAGCATGAATGGCTATGGGAACACAAAGTGAGTGAGCGACTGAAGCCTGACAGCCTGGCTGCTTGGTGGAACGGGTGACAGAGCCCCGTGGTCTGACAGCTCCAGCTGAGACTTTCTGTAGGAGACAGAAAGCAGCCAGTAGCCCTTAAAGTTGCTTCAGTGTGATAAGAGAACCTTGAACAGTTACTGTAGTTTGTGAAAGCAGTAAGTAGGTCATTGTATCTTATCCAATTTCCTCCCGTTTTGTTTTCTTTTTTCCCTCCAACAAAGCATACTTCCTTTACACACTTGATTACTTGTTTGCAAATGGTAAGTGCTGTTTATTGAGCACCCAGATGGTATAACATGCTCATCATTATCATCCAAACATGAGCAGTTTCAATGGAGGCTCAAGGCAGTGCTTATTAATGAACCTTAAAAACAATGAAACCTGACCATTCTGGTTGCCAATCAGAGCCTAGCACAAGGTTAAAAATACAACTGTTTGTTCACTTCTGACTGATTTCCAAGACTGCTGGGTGCTGCTTGTGCTCTCACTCAGCAACAGGTATCCCCTATGTAGAGTGCTTCATGCTCAGTCCACCATGGGCTGCACAAAGCTGGGCTTTCCCTTCATCCCATAGTTATTGTTTTTCTTTTTCCTTTGTGAGTGCTTGCATCACTACACTCCACTTCTAGTGTGGCAAACCTGAGGTGCTAGTTGGTATGCCATGGGAGAGATGAAAAATGAGGACAGGATGCCATGTTATTATGAATATATATATATACATATATATATTTGCTCTGGATTTCTGTTCTTTATGTGTGGTTTTGTTTGAGTGGGAGGGAAGGAGATGGAGAATTGGTTTCAATCACAAAAAATAGTCCAGAACTAGATGATTTCTATACCTCTTGAGTCATAAGTGTTGTCTTTCTGTTTCCTAGTCCTTACAAAATCCCGATGGAAGCGAATACAGAAGCCTGTGGGGAATATTAATACCCAGGAAACAGAAATTACAAAAGCTCTAGAAATAGAAAAGGAAGAAAATACACAGAAGCTCAAGTCATAGTTAGTACGAGCATGGAGATACAATTTGTATTTGTTCATGTATAAATGATTTTGGCAGAACAAAAGTGTTTGTGATTTATATATATATATATTTCCCATTTTGCAAATAATTACTAAACTCATGAGACTACATAATCACTTTAACATACAATACTAGGAACTTGTATTTATTCCCTTAGATTTTCCTGTATTATTTTCCACAACCTAGTTATCTATGTCTGTTATATCAGAGAGGTGAAATTTTTCAGGGGAAGAAGAATACTCATATTTTTATTCCGCTCCATGAAAAATTAGGCAATAACACCATCCATAAAATTCATCCCTTACACCTGTACCGAAGATTATAGGTGTATCAAGCATTCATAATAGATAGGTCATATTCCCAACTCTTTTGGTCTAGGGTTCAAATCTCTTTCCATGTGTGCAAAGCCACAATGACCACTCCTAGGGAAACATGTCAAACTGTAGACAAATTAAACACACATGTCCTCACTTCAAAATATCAGTGCAGGCAAAACAGAGGTAAGTTGAAGACAAATTTTAACTTTATTGCACACTCTCAATGGCAACTTTGCAGAGGGAGCCCAATTGAGCCTGTTTTATGAAAGAAGGAAATGCAGCAGGATATGCATAACCCCAATGTAACATCATGTAAGCCATGGTTCAGTGAGCTATTAAAGCATATGTCTAATTTCTATGGGAGTGTCCAAATGCCTGAAACACAGGGGATCTGCATTTTAAATGAGAGTATATGCTGCCCAGATTAGAGGTAGACACATATCTAAGTGTCTTCTTGAATCAGAGCCAAGCCTTAGACTGAACGCTACAATCCCTATGGCTAATTTTAAAACTGACCTTAGGAAAAACATTATTTGAAAATAATCTTCATTATTTTAATTGTTGTTTATTCTCTCTTTTCTTCCTGTGGCATTACACGGCCATCTCTCCTGAATTCCCATAGTGGCCACCTTTCCTGCAGGTTTGCTCCACAAGGTGGCAAAATGCAATAAGGCTCTGCATTTCCACCCTTAATTGAATAAATAAATAAATAAATAAATAATAACAATAATAATAATAATAATAAATCTGAACTAGATTTGATTCCCCTATCAATGGAGGCTTAAAACAGAGGAAAAACAGGGACTGCTCTGAATACTTTTATGTGCTTGCTGTTGCCAGGGAAACCATCCCCCTGGTATCCCAGTATGAGCATATCTTGCACTTCTAGCATTCTAGTTCTCAAAAAATTGAGATTGTATCATTCTATCATGGTGTGCAGAAACTATTAGGAAATGAGGATAAACTGTGCTTAAAATAATAGACCCAACTTCTAAAAATAAAACTTTTATTTAGTTCAGATTTAAAGTGTTCTGCATGTTTATGCTCTTTAGGACTCAGCCTCAGGTTGTATGAAACTAGGTTAAGGTGCAAGTGTTGGTAAAGATTTGACTCAAATATTTAAGTAACCATGGTGACGGGATAGGTTAGATAACTTCATGTTAAGGTACCACAAATAATTAAATAATAAAGTTAGGAGTGTTTATAATACACTCTGTCATAAGAACTATAATCGTATATTAATCACATATATACAAGTAATCATGTATATAAGTAATTACAATATATTTGGAGAATATCCAGAACACCTGCACAATGGGCTTATAACACTAACCATGGCAATTATTTAGTACACAGTGTCTGTATGTATCAAGGTACCATGATAAAGTATATAAATTAATGGTAGGGAGGAGAGGTAGGAATAATAAGACTCATTAAACATCTTGATAAGAGGAACCCCTCCTGGGTCAGGTTGACCCTACAGGTTGGACCATAGTGAGGGGTCCTACAGAGCATGAGCAAAAGGGGAAGGTAAAAAGTTCAACTCCGATGAAGACTGCTTACTTCATCCCAACGACCACCTGGACGACCACCAGAGAGCGCCACGCAAGCGCAGGAAGACAGGTTAATTAGCATACGAAGCGGGATCTGGAGATGAATATGTATAACAGCATTGCAACATTTAATGCATATGTAATATTTTAGGGGAATAAATGCGATCAGGATGTGATGAGAGGGAAGCCAGATTTGGGCACCTGCACCTGGCTCCCAGCGCTGAATAAAGCACCTCAAATAACTACTCAGGTGGTTATGTGTTAATGCTAACACAAGGATGGACCCGGGTTCATGCCAAATATGCAGAAGAGGCTGCTGATATTTAGTAGCTATTTTCTCCACTGTAACACAAAATCAGCTGTAGGGTATGTGGATGACAAAGAAGGCTATGAATAGCTGTAATATCTTGTATCATACCATAATAAATGTGGTGATGCTATACAGTTTTTATCTGTGGGTAAACATATTAGGACAAATTCATCCCTGATGTGACTCTATTGATTTTGCTAGATCATCCAGAGACAAATTTACCATGGTGTTTCATGCCCAGACCTTTGATCCTCTAGAAGTTATTTATAAAGCAGGTAGCAAATAAAGCTTTTCAGGGGGACCCTGAGATATGATCAAATATCAAATGAAAATCCCATATCCCATGAGGCTGAAACTCATTTTTGTATTGTGTTCTAAATAACAGTGGTAACATCAGTGTAAGGGAACATTGTTATAAGTTTAAGAAAAATAAAATTTGATACTTGTCAGTAAATGTTTTAGGCTGGAGTTCTTTATTGTCCTTGACGTCATCTACTATATGGCCAACAGGGACAAACCTTGTTCCACATTATCCCGCCTACCACAAAGTCCAAACCCTCACTTACCAGAATAATTTCAAGTGGATTATCAGAAGGCACTAGCAAGAATATAAACAAGTGATCAGTTCCAGTGAGTGATTATGGAATCTGTCTTAAAACAATATTTTTCTCATGAATACTGGAAAACACTAGGATCTGCCTAGTACCACCAATAAGAGGAACATTATTATCTCCATGCCAGCTGATCATCATCTACTACCAGGAGATAAAGTCTCTGTTGCAATATAATTGTCATTGTCCAAGATAAAATTCAGTTTCAAAGGAACAGCTTCATGAAAACCTTGTCATCCATGTATACTGCATATAAACATAAAATTTAAAAGAAGATGAGAATAAGTAATGAAAAGCAGGAACAGATGACACTATGAGACAGTTTGGGTAGCTAGGATCTCACACTGAGGATTGAATTTTGGGTACTTCAATTGGGACTTCAAACATGTTTTCAGTTTTCTTCGTAGTAAAATAAAATTAATTTAGGAGAAAAGCTGAGATGGACACTCAACTAATAATAATATATATCAACCAATTCTAAGTATTTTCATATTATGATTATTCATAGGATTATAGAAAATGAAAATTGCATTTCCAGTTCCCTGAAAGCTGAGATTTATTTACTTTTTTTCACAGTAGACTGAAACACATTGCCTTCTCATTCTTCTTACTTCAGTATGCTGGAAAATATGGCCAAGACTTCACAAGTTAATTATGAAGAGCGTTCCTCTTTTTTTTTTAAAAAAAAAAAACAAGGAATAATCTGCAATGTTGTAGGGATTTCACTCACTTTAACATTATATTTTGGGATGTCCTGCAGTAACTTGAGAAGTCTTGGAGACATTCATTTACTAATTTGCACTTATAAAACCACTCTGTGATGGTCAGATTTTATTGGCTAAGGCATGAGTCTTCAGAGAAGATCACATGGTCTGTCATTCTGTCGTTGTTCATAATATAGTGCACACTCACATATTATCCGTAAGATTTTTCCCATAATATCCATTATAGAAATAAACACATACACAAATATGTTCTAGAATGCAGAAGTAGGACAAACTGGTTTTGGTGAGGACCTTTATACACAGACCTACATTGTTTGTTAACAACAACTTCCACCTTTCTTCCCCCTCCTCACTCCCCTGTTAATTTCTTTCTTGCTTTGTGTATGTGGTTCCATGGACATTGATTATTGTGCTATCCATACAATATATGCTTCATACTTGTTAAAAAGTTTATTAGACTTTGAACTACTCCGACAAAGGTCCTAGCTATTTGTAGTCTCCTAGCTTATGGGATGGCTGAATTAGGAGTCAAAAAATTCTTACTTCTCAGTAATTACAGAGAGTTCTAGGGCTTCATCAAGGTAATTCCTCTCTGAGGTAGTCTGATTTCCTCTCAGAAAGTACTAATTGTTTTCCATTGACCATAAAGAAAACACAAGGTATGTGATTTCAACTTTGGTCACATAGCTTAAGCACCTAGAGAAGTGAAACTGAAAGCTATAGATTATTTCTGCAGTGTCACAGATCTGAAGAATTGTGTAATATTTTGTGTATTTTCAAATGAAAGTACCATAGGGATTGTAGCGTTCATGTTGTCAGAGATCATACAAACATATTGTTGTCAAGCCATATCCTATGTCATTGTTTAAATAAACATCACAAGCAGAAACTGAGATGAGGAACAGGAAAGTGAGATATCCTGCTTGAATCCCAACAGCTGAACCTGAGAGCTGCAATTGGGATCTTGGTCCCTTTACTACTACTTCAGTTCTTTCAATGCTTTAGTTCCTTGCTGGAGCCAAGGCACATAAAGCCATATCTATTTTAGAAGATCAAAAATATTTTGGGAGCATGAAAGCTTCTTCTATCCAGCCCTAAGAAATTATTCAAATAATCTGGATCCATACACTGCTCAATTTCAGATTTACAACTGGCTGGCATTTCTCCTTGACAGTTGTTACTCAAGGAAAAAGTAACTGAAGAAAACACTTCCCTAATTGCATATGTGCAAAACTCATATTTTTTTCTTTTTTTAAAATGTTTCATAAAGGATTTTTTTCACAGGATTATGTAAGCATTGCTCCAGCTACTTTCCAATGCACAGAATGATATCTCTATTCAGTACATTCTTTTAAACTATTTTTGGAATTAAACTTATCCTGGGCCAGTGATAACAGGACAGGCTTAGAGAGGGATACTGATTTCAGTCACCACTCTCCAGTAGTAATTTACTGCATAATTATATAATATGAAACTTTTATTTTTATTATTATAGTTTTTCATTTATATTTCTGAGTATTCCAGAAGCTGATCTCAGACTCCCTATGTATTGTTTGTAGATAATGTACACAAATAAAGATTGACTCTGTGCTAGAGCTTCGAGAAGAATAGATAAAGGATGTGAGAAAGTAAGACTTATTGTAGAGCTGGGGAAATGAAACAGAGAAATCCCACAAAGACAGACATACAAGCTTCACTTGAGGCACATGAAAATGGAATCACTAACTTTGTCCAAATAATAGCAGGGGGCATGGGGAGTTATCTCCAACTGAGTGCAGTTCTGAGGAGAACAACTTTTTATTGAGGTGAGCATAATTAGGAGTGAATAAATGAATAATTGAACTGATTGTCTAGAAAGAGCCCTTAACAATGCTTTCTCTGTAGGGACACAGGATATTTTCCTCAGGGTACTGACAGAAGATCTGGTACTTGAAACATTCAAAACTGGACTGGATGAAGAATTGAAAAGTTTACAGTCTGTCCCAGAAAGAAGTACTCTATAAGTATCTTTAATGTAGGTTTTACCTTCTTCCTATTTCAGAATGCTGTGATTTATTACAGGCAAGCATTCAGCTCTCTACTGGAATTAGAGTTACAACTTAAGGGTCTAGTTTCTTAACAATATATAGGGATTTATAGACCTGATTTCAAATAAAGTTAATGCATGTTGCCTCTGTAAATCCTTTCTATGTATGTAAGACTAGACCACCTAGAATAAATTTAAATAATAATCATAAAAATAATAGTGAGAGATTATTTACCTAATAGATCCAAAGAACTCCTCTGGCACACATACTAATTTTAAAGCTGCATCTAATTTACCTGATAAAGGATAACAGCTCCTCTGGTGCTGTTAAAGCCTGTAGGAAATAAATAATTATACAGGTACTCATATTTACTTAAGGAAAAGTGCATATATCCTTTGTTGTTCAGCTACAAGAACCACCAATTAATGCCCAAGGCTGAGTTTTGTTCTCTGATATGGATTACCATACTCAATTAAATGAAGGGAAGCTATGCATGTGTATCAAAGTCAGAATATTTAAACATACCTGTTAAAATTTCAAAAATTTGAGTGATATAGGAACCTAGATCTTATGGCCTGAGGAGGATATTTCCTGCTGAGGGGAGTTTTCAGAACTGCAGGTTGGGATTCAGATGTCTACAGCTATCTTATATCTTATTTTAAATTTAATGTCTCCCATGATTATGGATCCTCACTCTTATAAGCCTATTGGAGTGTGTCCTTCTGGTTCACATGCATACTAATTGAAACCAGATGAAGATCAGAGTCCTAAATGAGGACTATGAGTTTGTTCCTGAACCATGCAAGAATTACACAAAGTAACATTCTTCTAACCTCTTCTCACTGAAGTCAGGGCACACAGCTGATGGAAGCAGTCCTTTTTTTTGTCTCATCTCACCCAGGGCCAGGAACAACTGCTGAATCCCACAGCCCTACTTACTGAGATCATTGCTGACTTGTGGAAAACAGACTCCACAACCTGTAAAGTTGTAAAGTAGGTATGTTTTTCAGCGCTGGGCAGCACGGGGGGTAGTCGTGCACACCCACCACAGTAGTATCATGTATCATCTTGTATTTATACAGAAGGGGTTACACAGGTAAGGGATCGCCTATACATATTCATAACCTCTCCCTGAAAGGGTGGTCTTTATTACAATGAGTTCCAGGAAATCATTTCCATTGTCTCTCTAATCCTGTCCTGATTAGTTCACAATACCTATAGAAATCCCTTATCTTCCAGAGCCCTCCTGTCTCAGTCCTGATTAGTTTACAGTACTTACAGTACTTATAGAAATCCCTTTAGCATCCATTTCTTACTTCAGTCTTCCAGAGCCCTCCTCTCTCAGTCCTGTCCTGATTAATTCACAATACCTATAGAAATCCCTGATGTTCCAGAGACCACCACCCCCCTCGTCTCAGTCCTGATTAGTTTACAGTACCTATAGAAATCCCTTTAGCATCCCTTTCTTACTTCATTGCAACCAAAAAGCAATAGTAGCAGGCAGTAAATCATGTATTTTCTTATTATCTACAGATTTTTGTGCTTTTCAACATCCTTCTTGACAAATGACAGCCTCTGGTACCCAGGTGACTTCCTTAGGGATCATGTAGAGAGGAGAAGCTAAGAAGTATAGCAAATTTACTCTGAATAATATAATGAATTTAAAATTATCCAGATGGATAGGTGAACACTTTCATTTGGAAGTAAAGTTCATCCTCCAAAAAGTTAGGGTAGCTGACCTGATGTCACTTTTTTTAAAAATTTATTTTTCTGAATGGCAGTCTTCATGCAGAATTTTAATCATATGTAATTTAGTATATTTATTTTTTTCTTTTAGTATTATTTATCTTTACCTTTCCATTGAGCTTAACAGACAAGCTCCCAGGTGTCCTGGTTTCATCTAGGATAGAGTTAATTTTCCTTCTAGTAGCTGGTAGGGTGCTGTGTTTGGGATTTAGGGTGAGAATAATGTTGATATCACACTGATGTTTTAATTGTTGCAGAGCAGTGCTTACACCAAGCCAAGGACTTTTCAGCTTCTCCCTCTGTCCTGCCAGCGGGCAGCCTAGGGGTGCAGCAAGAGCTGGGAGGGGACAGACCCAGGACAGCTGACCCAAACTGGCTAAAGGAGTATTCCATGCCATCTGATGTCATGCTGAACAATTAATATGGGGGGGCTGGCCGGGGTGGGGGGACTGGCTGCTCGGGAATAGGCTGGGCATCGGTCAGCAAGTGGTGAGCAATTGCATTGTGCATCACTTGTTTGTACACATTATTAGTAGTAGTACTATTATTATTATTACTATTTTCATTTCTTTTCTGTCCTAATAAACTGTCTCTGTCTCAAACCACAGGCTTTCATTTCTTTCTAATTCTCTCTCCTATCCCAGGGAGGGGGGAGGGGGAGTGAACGGCTGTGTGGTACTTAGCTGCCGGCCAGGTTAAACCACAACACCAGGACAGCCTTTTTTTATGTAGCAATAAAGATTTCCTTCTCCAAGCCTGATAACACACTATTTCTCATAGTAGCATTGCATGCGACATTGCTTACTATGGTACAAAACCAAAGGGGCAAAAGGCAGTCATCTTACTAAGATATTATTCTGGTGTTTGAGAACTGTGGTTTTGTATCAGTCACAGCAACGAATTTCCTTTATTTTCTCTGCTTTGGATTCTTCTCTCTTGAGGCATTAGTCACTTCTCACTCCACCTCTCTCTTATTCTTTTAGATGAAGGATCGGGCTCCCTTTTCATTTGTACCGGTGGGTGTTACAGTATCTCCCACTTCGTCTGGGAGTCTTTATAAATTATTGTGAAAGAAATACTACTTTAGCTGCATGCCAGACAGCTTTTCACAGCTCTGTTTTACACAGGAAATATAGAGAGGAGGAAACATTGATGTGGATGCATTTCTGGGCTCTTTCAAACCCCTGTTGAGGTCACTAGAAGCAGGACCTTGCAGGCAGGTCCCTTCCCTTCTCACTTGCTCAGGGGAAAATCTAAGATTCACACTTGGTGGCAGTGTTTGGCAGAAAATGTGGAGAGAGCCCACAAGCAGCATCCATGATCCAAATGGTGGTCTGGGTTCATGTTTATTAAGATGAAAGATTCGGTTTGAATTTGTGCATCATCCCTGTGTGTGATAATCAAAGCTTTGTCAAAGTCTGCAAGATGTAATTTAAATAGCCATTAAAATAAAGAGAGAGAGAAGCTTTCTAGCCAGCCCCCAGTGCCATAATAGTCTTGCTTCATGCCATAATAAAGTCTTGCTTCATGCAACTTTCTCATCTGGATCATCAGAGCACATAAACAAACAAACACTGGGGAGGTTTGCTGAGCCTCTTCTGCTGCTGTAGCTGCTGCTGCCACCAAGTAGGGACTGTGATACCACTTTCTTGTTACTATCTGTGTTTGCCATGTTTATCTTACACAGAGGAGAGGCAGTGGTGCATTGCAGAAAGCAAGGTTCTTGTAAAGGAGACTGTAGATAACCAGATGTCATTGGCAGTAGGGCTGTCAAGCAACTATATGTATGTCTATGAACATGTGTGTGTATGCTGTATAAAGAACTGTTAGAAAAAATATATTGTATGTATTTGTTTTCTCTTCTTTGGGTAAGGAGTCTCTTATCATTTGCGTTTTTCCTAAGCAAGGCATAATGTTGAGGGTTTAAGAAATTATCACATAAGATAAGAAGATTTGTATATTCTCCAAGTCAGAATACAACAGATTCAAGGCACTGAAGGCTGACCTACCCTAAGGAATATATACCTCTGTGTTGGATAGATCTGGCTCTCAGAAAAGCCCGTAATTTTCACTTCAGGTTTTGGCTTTTGCATTTCTGACACCATTAGGTTGTTGGTATCTATTAGCATCTCATCTGTTTCATAGCTGTCCGTTTATGAGGATACAGTTGTCAAGTCTGGCACTTGGGTGACCCTTGTCCACTTATAGCAGTCTTGCACTGTTTAAGGTAGTAAGTTATTTACTTAGCTACTTTATTTAAAGGAAGCAGCCTGCAGTGAGTACAGAGATCCTTCTATTCCCATTTCAGTTCTCTATAAGCATTCAGGATTTCAGACTGTCAGTAACACTGCTTATAAACTCACATGTATGGGAAATATTTCAAATTGAGATGAAGTAATTTCACCATTTCCTAAAATACTATAAAAGTAGCACAGAGGTTTCTAGTCCCAAAAGATGCAGAGACGTGATATGTTCTTGGAAAAGTTTCCCATTTTATTAGTTTTTGAGGCAAAACTGAAATGCTGAAAAAGTTCAGGATGATAATCTGGAAGAATGTAGGTTAACTCAATCAACATATTTTAGTTCAGTAATTTTAAGATGCTTGTGGTTTAAGATGATTGTGGTTTAGGCCTTTTTTTAAAGATTAAACAGTTTTCAAATGGGACTGTCATTCAGCCACCCCAAAGACATTGCATAGGCATATAGCCATCTGAACACTATATATAGCATATATATTCCACAACAGTTTCTTACTTGTAGATGTACAACATCCCAAAAACATTCTTTTTACTTTGTATTAACTAATGCATTGACTGGGAGGGGGAGGGTGGTGGGGGAATATTATAATAAATAAAAATAATAAACAGAAATAATAATAGCAGAAGTATTTAGATCTTTTAATTTTCTAGACTGGAAAACTGTCCACTAACAACAATGATCCAGAATAGGAAATTTCTTTCTGATTGTGAATTATTAACCTCACCTGTATCATGAACAAAGAAATCCTGTCTACAAGTACAGAAAAAAATCCCTGATGATGTTGCTTGAATATGAACATCCAGGCAGATTACATTTAGTTACCCAGAATAAGAGTGAGATTAATCTAAGGTGGAACTGTAGACAGAGGAGCATCTAGATTGCAAATCCATCAGGTCTAAAACTAAAAACAAACAAACAATGTCTCCGGAGAAACACCAGCATATTATTTGTTTTGTCCAAAGCCACCTGTGAAAAATAAAACATTTATGAAAGTTTGATGGCTGGCTGTGAAATTGTTTACAGGACAGTAATGGCTTTGCATGCTGGTTATATATCCTTAGAGAGGCAAATAAATGCCCATAAGATCAGCAAGTTTAAGAATTGTCTGTGTGTCAAGTGAACTGGAGTAAATGTCTGAATGCTTAATCTTAGTTTCTGAAAAATATGAAGTAATTTCACATAGCTTAATGCATCACCAAAGATGATTAAGACAAATTACACTGCCTCATACTTGCCAAATGCATGCAGAGACAGTTACAGAAACTTAGTTGCTGTGGGCATCCAATTAAGTCTTTGTCCTGGTTTCAGTTAGGACAGTTTCCTCCTAGTAGCTGGTGGAAT
>MU016696.1:458426-474369 GCA_011076525.1 Nettapus auritus | reverse complement strand
GGCTGTGTGGTGTTTAGCTGCCGGCCGGGTTAAACCACAACAGTCTTGATTAGATATCTCATCCCTAAGGACCTTTGAGGATCTCTAACTACTAACCATGGTTGTGAAAATATTCGGGCATTTGAAGATACAGATAAACTATTTAAAAGCACTTTCCCTAAGGCCAAAATCATCTTCCAAAGTTCCTTGTCCAGATGACAGCTGGATGGCTGGTGAGTCAATTCAGGGACACAAACCAACATACCAGAGTACTAGTCAGTGCGACTATCTTGGGTTTCTTCTGAGAAGACAACATGGAGATATACAATGGATAACAAACTAATAGTATATTTGTTCTTGCGGAACCGGATGACCAATCTAATTGAGGGAAAACCAGCATGAGATAACTTGAATAAGTAGACCTTAATAAACTCAAACTGCATACATTTCCATAAACAAAATGTTAATAATAAATCATAAGCTCTGAAAATCCAGAAAGAAAAAAAAATAATTCAGAAAGTATATGTTTCATGGATTCTTAAAAAGTTTTAATAAGAACCTTTTTGAGAATTACTTAGAAAAATGACCATGTTAAGCAGCAGCACATGATTAAAATTCAGCAAATATTAATTAGAATAAATGCAATTATGCATACATCTGTGAACAGAGAGAGAAATGAGAAAGACAAAGTCAATTAAATGTAAATTTAAATTTAATTGAAATTCTAGACAGTAGAAATATTTTTGTAAGCTACTGATGATCCCTGAGCACTTTCAGTTTCTGATTGACATCTCTTGCCCAACTAACACAAAGTAATGGATGTTTTTATGTGTGAAAAAAAGGAATCTAGTATGTTCTATGTCTTCTGCTGGTAGAAGTGTCTTTTTCTGATGCTACGATTCTCCCACAGATGAGCAACAGCATATATTTAGGACATTAAAAATTAGTCTTCTACTGGAGGAGAAGCATATACAGATATTTTCCTGGATATTTTTGTGGTGTAAAGACCACACGGACACCAGGGTTCTTTTAGGATCACTAACTGCTACTTCTTTATTGATGACATAACTTCAGCTCTCTCTTACTGATGTGAGAAACACTCTGTAGCCAATAACTTAGGCTCAGGCGAGGATCTCAGTGAAGTAGCAATTTATTCGCGATTGCAGTGGTGGGCGTCCCACAAGCAGGAGCACACCTACTAACACAGTACAGTTTATATACTTTATTTCTCGATGACCGGGACCCCCCCCCGTTTCCCCATTGACTGGGTAATCCAGGTTCACAACCTACCCGATGCTTCACAGACAATACATGGCCTTCAGTTGTCAGCCTGTTAAATTTCAAATTTATTTGACATTTTTACTGTTTGAAGTGGTAATCACAGAATCACAGAATCATCTAGGTTGGAAGAGACCTCCAAGATCACCGAGTCCAACCTCTGACCTAACGCTAACAAGTCTTCCACTAAACCATATCCCTAAGCTCTACATCTAAACGTCTTTTAAAGACCTCCAGGGATGGTGACTCAACCACTTCCCTGGGCAGCCTATTCCAGTGACTAACAACCCTTTCAGTAAAGAAGTTTTTCTTAATATCCAACCTAAGCCTCCCCTGGTGCAATTTTAGCCCATTCCCCCTCGTCCTGTCACCGGGCACATGGGAGAATAGACCAACCGCCACCTCGCTACAGCCTCCTTTAAGGTACCTGTAGAGAGCGATAAGGTTGCCCCTGAGCCTCCTCTTCTCCAGGCTGAACAACCCCAGCTCCCTCAGCCGCTCCTCGTAAGACTTGTTCTCCAGACCAGCTTCGTAGCCCTTCTCTGGACTTGCTCAAGCACCTCCATGTCCTTCTTGTAGTGAGGGGCCTAAAACTGAACACAGTATTCGAGGTGCGGCCTCACCAGAGCCGAGTACAGGGGGACAATCACTTCCCTAGTCCTGCTGGCCACACTGCTTCTTATGCAAGCCAGGATGCTGCTGGCCTTCTTGGCCACCTGAGCACACTGCTGGCTCATATTCAGCCAACTATCAACCAATACTCCCAGGTCCTTCTCTGCCAGGCAGCTTTCTAACCACTCATCTCCCAGCCTGTAGCGCTGCTTGGGGTTGTTGTGCCCCAGGTGCAGGACCCGGCACTTGGCCTTGTTGAACTTCATACCGTTGGCCTCAGCCCATCGATCCAGCCTATCCAGGTCTTCCTGCAGAGCCTTCCTACCCTTGAGCAGGTCGACACACGCACCTAACTTGGTGTCATCTGCAAACTTACTGAGGGTGCACTCGATCCCTTCATCCAGATCATCGATAAAGATATTAAAGAGAACTGGCCCTGGGGAACGCCACTAGTGACCGGCCTCCAACTGGATTTGACTCCATTTACCATGACTCTTTGGGCCCGGCCATCCAGCCAGTTTCTAACCCAACAAAGCGTGCGCCAGTCCAAGCCAAGAGCAGCCAGTTTCTTGAGGAGAATGCTGTGGGAAACAGTGTCAAAAGCCTTACTGAAATTGTAAGTATTTCACTCCTTCAAGGAGGGCAAATGCTTTCACAAATTAAAATGTCTCACACTCAGCATACATCAATAACATAATCAAGAAAATTACAAAGATTAGGATTGTCACAACATTCTGTAAATCCACTACTTCTGCTTTATGTTGTATTTGCTTTTCTGGCCGGGTTCATTTAATCCGGAGAGGATGCCATCTTTAACCTCTGGGTTCCTCAGGTTCTCTCTGAAATCCAAAATTGTCATTTGCCAGTGGAGGGTATTGCGGATGTGGCTCCATATGCCAAGCAATGGTCTGCATCACTTTCCGGTTCTAGGTTGTCTTCTTTAGGATCAGACTTTTCAGCATTACAAATGTTAACCAAATTAATACCCCTACAATTACCAATATAATTACCGTCTCCAGTAAGGATTTAACCCAATTACTAATATTCCATCCGCTAAAAATTTTATCCAACCAGCTTGTTTTCATATCTTTCTCTTCCTGTTCTGCATCTTGTTCCACTCGAGCCAGCTGTTCTATCTCATGTTCTACATAGATAGTCACATTTGGACTGTGGATGCAGTAATGACAATACGATCTTTTAGAAATCCACACTCCATGTTCCTTTAATAACAGTGTATCTAATGCCAATCGATTTTGTAGAACCATTTTAGTTGTAGCTTGTAGTTGGATATTAAAATCTCTAAAGCCTTCTCTCATGGCTCTCGCGAGCCTACTTACTTGTCCTGTAAGTTTATAAATCATTTCCCTATTTCGATAAGTAGCTATCTGTGCGAACAGACTCTAATACCCAGCTGAATTTTACTCCATCCGAGGGTTCATGCCATATATCTTCATCTGCCCCTTCTTCTAAACTTCTTTTTGCTCTACTAATTTGTAGGGTTTCCAATTTTCCTTTAAAAGGATATTTTTTCCATATTGGACACAGTGTGGGGAGTCCTAAAGTTATTCCTTTTACTTCCCCGTTTATCAGCAGGTGTGTAGTCCAAGTTCCATCACTGGCTGCCCATACAAGTTGTCCTGGACTTTGTACTGTAGTATAGCTACAATCTACTGCTATTTGACTTGTCTGGCTACTTCTTTCCGAATTATACTTAATTCCTCGGCAAGCACATCCTGCCCTAAGGGCTATCAATACTGGGGGTAAGTGCTTGATATCTTCATTATTAATGTCACAAATATATATCTCTTTTCACAGTTCCACCAAGCTACCTTTGTTGATTCTTGTTTACCACTGCTGTCAACCCGGCTTACTGTATAAAGCTGATCAGTTCCATTCTGTGTTAGGTCAGAGGTTGGACTCGATGATCTTGAGGTCTCTTCCAACCTAGAAATTCTGTGATTCTGTGATTCTGTGATTCTGCTTTCCCTGCCATTTAATACACCATGATGTATTCCCTCCATACTGGAATTTCTGCAGTAAACTTACTGTCCAAGCACTATCCCATTCTTTCATTCCTTTTGGCTCATTTTCCTCTTGGCATTCCCAAGTAATCTTTCTATTTTTCTATTATACGGGGTTCATCGTATTCACACGATCCCACACCCTTAAATCTGCCTATTGTTATGAATTGGTAGTTCTTCCTCTTTTCACAGTCAGCCCGGGCAACCGCCCACAGCTTTTTCCTATAGTATCCTGTGACATTTATCTTTATAATTTTCACTTCTTTACCTTGTATTATTTTATTTCCTTCTACTTGGGGCAGTGGGGAGGTTATTATACCCCACTCAAGTGGGTCCGCTGCTGCTTTTGGAATGGGCATACAAGCAGTAATTCTATCAGTTCCTTTCATTATGGCAAAATCTTTAATTAATCCTACCAATAAACTCTCTGCTGGCTGCCTGTGTAGGATCTGAACCACTTGTGTCCATGGTACTTGGTCCTCCCTTTTTCTTTTAGATCCTTTCTGTTGGGCTACCAATATTCCTTTATCCAGTTTTGGATATACCAGTATTTCTCTTATCCCATAATCTGTGCTATTTTCATGTATTACTATGTACCGGTAGTTTCCTTCATTGACATTAGCAACATTAAACAGGGTTAGGGTGGTAGTTCTTCTCAGTTGTTGGCCCGATTCTAGGGTATTACTTACGTACGCCTTTCCTTTCCATCCAGCTTTCAGTCCTGTATCATCCCTGGCTGTGGTTACATATATTTCCTGGCTCTGTCCGGAATCATTTATTTTCTCCCAGACCACCTGTAGAGAGCTAATTGTTATTGGTTTATCATCTTGCATTCCACATTCCAAAGTAACATTTTCTCCTTTGAATATTTCATCTTTCTTATACTTTTCTGGTATTTCTAGGAACCCAATTACAAGGTATTTACACAAAACAAATACTGTTATCATTACCGTTGTTAAGAACCTCGACGTTGTATGGTTATACGTGCCTCATCTGTAGTTTAGTATCTCCGATTGCTCGCGTTGACCAAAGTTCAGGAACCTTTTCACCCAAGTATAATGAACCCAAGCATCTACCCCTTCTACCTTTACAGCTGTAAAGTAGTCAATAATACTTGATAAGGTCCAGCCCACCGTTCTTTCAGGGGTTCTTCATTCCAATTTTTAATGTACACTCGGTCTCCTGGCTGAATATGGTGGACAGGGTTCTCCAGTGATAATGGACGGTTCCACACCAAAACGCTTCGAAGTCGAGATAAAGTTTTACAAAAAGATAACACATAATTATAAACATCCTGGCTCCCTGTTATGTGCATATTAGGATTTGGTTCTGGGGATTCATAAGGTTTTCCATACCTAATTTCGTATGGGCTCACTGACATTCCACTTCTTGGCTTTATCCTTATTCTCAATAAGGCTATAGGCAAAGTTTGTGGCCATTGTATTTTGGCTTCCTGGCAGATTTTACTAATCTGTCCCTTCAGTGTTTGGTTCATCCTCTCTACCTGTCCACTAGATTGGGGTCTCTATGCAGTATGTAAATTCCAAGAAATTCCTAATAGCCTGCTTACGTCTTTAACCACAGATGCAATAAAGTGCGGTTCCCTATCCGAGGATATTCCTAACGGTACCCCAAACCTCTGAATGATGTCCCACAACAACCATTTTACTGTCTCTTTAGCTTGATTGGTGCGACAGGGAAGGGCTTCTGGCCATTCAGAAAAGTTGTCAACGTCTACTAAGAGATACCTATATCCCCTAGTCCCAGGTGACTCTACAAAATCAACTTGCCAGTAATCTCCTGGTTCTATTCCTACTCTAACTCTTCCCATTTCAGCATGTTTTCTTGCTACTGGATTATTTTTCAGAAAATCTCACACTTTGACATTACTGATTTTCCCATTGTTAACATATGTGTAGAGATAATACTACGTTTTAAAAATGTTACAATTGCCTCTGTGCCCCAGTGACACTCATTATGTCTTGTCTGAAGTATTTCACACATCACCAAAGGGGGTAGTACTACCTGGCCCGTAGCGGTTACATACCATCCATCAGAGTTCTTTCGGGCCTTTAGGAGATTTGCTAATTTCTCATCCTCTGGCAAATATCGTGGTTCCTTGGGAAGATTAAAATGAGTGGGGCCTACCTTGAGTGGTACCAAAGCCATCACACTCCACACCTTCTGAGCAACTTGTCGAGCTGCTTGATCGGCCAACCGATTCCCTTCTGATATCTTTGAGGTTCCTCCCTGATGGGCTTTACAGTGCATGATAGCCACTTGTTTTGGTTTTTGTACCGCATTTATCAAATATAACACCTCCTCTTGATGTCTTATATTGGCCCCTTGTGAGGACAACAACCCGCTTTCTTTCCATAATGCTCCGTGAACATGGACTACTCCAAAGGCATACTTTGAATCTGTCCAAATATTTACCATCTTTTTTTTACTCAGTTCCAGTGCCTGAGTTAGAGCAAGGGGTACATAATTCAAAACCTCACGGCTAGCATAAGTATGTTTGATTATTTCCATACAATTGTGTTCCAATGGTCCTTCTTCTGGAACAGTTCCTAGAAATACTGCTGGATTTAACAAGTTAGTAGTTTTCAAGGTCACATCATCTTGTTCAGTTAGTATTACCTGATATTTCATCATCCGGCTGGGTGATAACCAGTGGCCCCCCTTTTGCTCTAAAACAGTTGTTACCATATGTGGTACATAAACTTCAATATGTTTTCCCAAGGTAAGTTTCCTTGCCTCCTGGATTACAAGAACCGTTGCTGCTACCGCCCACAAACATGAGGGCCATCCTGCACTTACAGCATCCAACTGTTTGGAAAAGTATCTCACAGGTCTTTTACAGCTCCCCAGTCGCTGGGTTAGTGTCCTGGTTTCATCTAGGATAGAGTTAATTTTCCTCCCAGTAGCTGGTAGGGTGCTATGTTTTGGATTAGGGTGAGAAGAGCGGTGAGAACATGCCGATGTTTTAATTCTTACAGAGCAGTGCTTACACCAAGCCAAGGACTTCTCAGCTCCTTGCTCTGTCCTGCCAGCGGGCAGGCTGGGGGTGCAGCAAGAGCTGGGAGGGGACAGACCCAGGACAGCTGACCCAAACTGGCCAAAGGGGTATTCCATACCATCTGGCGTCATGCTAAACAATATATAGGGGTGGCTAGCCAGGGTGAGGGGGCCGGCTGCTCGGGGATAGTGGCTGGTGAGCAATTGCATTGTGCATCACTTGTTTCGTACACATTATTATTAATAGTACTATTATAATTATTATCATTATTATTATTACTTTCCTGTCTTAATAAACTGTCTTTGTCTCAACTTACAGGCATCACTTTCTCGTTTCTCTCCCCCATCCCAGAGCGGGAGGGGGGGGTGAGCAAAAAGCTGTGTGGTGTTTAGCTGTCGGCTGGGTTAAACCACAACAGTTAGTATCCCTAATGCTAGTCATTGTCTTTCATGTACAAAGAACTGGAAGTCTTTTGATAAATCTGGTAAACCCAGAGCTGGTGACTTCATTAGAGTGTCTTTAAGTTTCTTGAAAGCTTCTTTCTGTATTTTTCCCCAAACAAAATTCTGTGCCTCTTGAGCTTCATAAAGGGGTTTAGCTATGAGTCCGTAATCCATTATCAATAATCTGTACCACCCAGCCATAAGAAGGCCCTTAGCTCATGGAGATTTTGGAGATTTTTTGGGATAAGATGGCTCTTATCCTGCTGATGTCCAGACTTCTTTGTCCCTGAGAAATCTCACACCCCAAACATGTTAGAGTTGAGCAAACTTTTTGTGCCTTTTCTTTTGAAACTTTATAGCCACACATTCCTAATTGATTTAAAATCTCAGTGGTTATTTGGGTGCAGAGCAACTCATTCTCTGTGGCAATCAAAATATGATCTACATATTGTAACAACAAATACTGACTTCTGGGTATGTGTATTTGTCCTTGCATTGTCCAGACTTCCAGTTCCTTGGCCAGCTGGCTCCCGAAGAGGGTCGGGCTATTCTTGAAGCCTTGTGGAAGTCTTGTCCAAGTTAATTGTGTCTTTTGTCCGTTCTGCGGGTTTTCCCATTCAAAGGGACATAATTTTCTACTACCTTTATCAATAGGTATGAAAAAGAAGGCATCCTTTAAATCTATCATGATAAGCCATTTATATTTCTCTCTCACAGATGTTAACAATGTGTAAGGGTTAGCTACTACCGGGTGAATGTCCTTTGTTATTTCATTTATTGCTCTAAGATCTTGTACCAATCTATATTCGCCATTCGGCTTCCTTACTGGAAAAATTGGAGTATTATATTCCGATTTGCATTCTTCCAAAATCTGATATTTAAGAAATTTGTCAATAATTTTCACTATCCCCTGCCTAGCTTCTATCTTAAGTGGATATTGTTTGATTCGAACAGGTCTGGCTCCTTTCTTTAATTCCACCTTTACCTGTTGTGCCAATTTTGACTTCCCTGGTACATCTGTTTCCCATACTATTGGTATAACTGCATTTTCTACTTCTCTTGGAATTTTAACAAAGGGTTTATCTTTGATCATCAGAATTTGTCCTGTTTTGGACTCAGGTACCTTCATTATTATTTCTCCATCCTCAAAGGTTATTGTTGCATCTAATTTAGCTAATAAATCCTGTCCCAAGAGTGGAATCAGGCATTCTGGTACATACAAAAATTCATGGGTTAATTCCTCACCTCCAAAATGCAAATCAAGGGGTTGTAAGAATGGCCATGCCTCCTCCTTCCCTGTGGCTCCTACTATTGTAGTCATCTTATTTCCCAATTGTCCTTTTAAACTATTTAACACTGAATATGTCGCTCCTGTATCTATCAAGAACCTCACTTCTTTATCCCCTAATTGAATCTTTACGAGAGGTTCTTTGGCTGCTTTATGTTCTGTATCTAGTCAGCTACTAAAATCTCCTAGCACCATTGCCTTAACAGCTTCCTGATACTGAAATGAATTTCCCGAGAATTGATCTCTTCTAAACGGACAGGCATTTTTCCAATGCCCTTCCTTTTTACAATAAGCACACTGATTCAATCCTAATCTTCCTCCTGGATTTCCACTAAAATCTCCACGACCCCTTCCTATACTAACTCCCCATCCTCTAGCAAATCCTTTTCCTCTCTCTCTGAATCCCTGGTTTCGCTTGCCTTGAATTACTGCTAACAGATTCTGTTGCTGCCTCCTAGTGGATTCCTTTTCTCTAACGCTTGATGCCCTATACAGCGCTTTTCTCCTGTACGTGCTTTGCATTGCTCATTAACAGTTATCTTAGCCATCATTATCCCGCAAGCGCATTGCTACTCAGGCTTATCTTGCAAATAGAAAAATAACTCTACATATGGAATCTCATCCCACTTGCCTTCTCGCTTACAAAATAACATTAGTTGTAAAATAGTATTATATTGCAAGGTTCCATTTTCTGGCCAACTCTCTTGATATTCTAATTCATACTGCGGCCACCAAACATTACAATAGTCAATCAATTTACCCTTTTGTAACTCTTGCCAGAAACCTCCCTCCTTCCAATGTGCTAGCAAGCAACCTAATGGAGAAGATCACGGAATGGACGCATTATTACCCAAGATACCCTTAAGTTTTTCCATTATCAGCTATAGCTCTTACCGAACCGAACCAGATGCTGAGCCTGCAGCAAAACCAGACCACTGATGCCGAACCTGCAGTGCTTTCATGACTGTCTGATGGATGGCGCCAAGGCTTACCACGGGAATTCCCTAGCCCAACCGTGCGTGGCTTTCGCTGTGTCTGACTGGCAGGCTCCCAGACCTGATTGGTACCGATTACCAGAAAGCACCTTTTGTCTTACCCTTCCAGAGGTACGTTGCGAGAAGCGGGGTCGGTCTCAGCTGATGGATCCCCAAGAAACTCCTCAGTGCTGGCTGGAGCATGATCAGTTCGCAAGCCGCCTCAGCAATGCCCACGAGGTCCCATCTGGGTCACCAAAATGTTAGCGTTTGTGAAGACACATAATCCACAAAGTGATTATATGACTGTGCTTTTATTAGGCACTGGAAGTTAGGGGCGTCTGCCCAAATCTAACTTCATTCAATTCATTTACACAACAAACATTTATACTATTCAGAAACATACATTTGCATAATATACTCGTAATCATCAGTTGTCTTCATATTTATTGGATAAACGTATATTTCATCTTCTATAATCACAGCCCCTTGTGTTGGGTCTGTCTGGGATGGAGTCACCTTTCCCTGCAGCAGCCCACACAGTGCTGCACTCGTAGCTGGAACAGCACTGGTATCACTCCAGTGTTGTGTCTATTGCTGCATAGTGCTAGCACAGCATCAGGACTCCCTCCAAGCCCCAAGGAGCCAGCAGGCTGGGGGTGGGCAATTGATGGGGAGGGGACGTCACCAGGGCAGCTGACCTAAACCGACCAAAGGGATATTCCATAACACCTGATGTCACACTCAGCAATAAAAGGGGGCTCTCTTGGGGGAGGGCGGTCCTCCTGAACAACTGGTACGTGTTTTGAGGCCCTGCTTCCCAGGACGTGGCCAAACATCACTTGTTGATGGGAAGTAGAAATAACTTTTTTTCCTTTCTCTCTGTGCTTCCACGTGGCCTTGTTGTTTCTTTTGTTACTTTTTCTCCCCAATCCCTTTCCCTTTAATTAAATCATTCTCATCTCAAACCTCAAGCTCTTTGTGTTGACTTTTCTCCCCCTTCCTCTTTGAGGAGGCGGGGAGTGAGAGAGCGGTTGTGGTGGAGCTCGGCTGCCCATCTGAGTAAAACCACCACACACCTTTATTAATCTGACTGGTCCCTTTACTCATCTCTATTTACCTTTTTCAATTACTTTGATACTTTACTGATTACATTGGATTTCTATGGTATTGTTGTGATTTAACCCGGCCAGCAGCTAAACACCACACAGCCATTCGCTCACCCTCCCCCCTCCCTCTCTGGGATGGGGGAGAGAAATGGGAAAGTGAAGCCTGTCAGTTGAGATAAAGACAGTTTATTAAGATAGGGAACAATGATAATAATAATAATAATAACAATAATAATAGTGTGTACGAAACAAGTGATGCACAATGCAATTGCTCACCACCCGCTGACCGATGCCCAGCCTATCCCCGAGCAGCCGGCCCCCTCACCCCGGCTAGCCACCCCTATATATTGTTTAGCATGATGTCAGATGGTATGGAATACTCCTTTGGCCAGTTTGGGTCAGCTGTCCTGGGTCTGTCCCCTCCCAGCTCTTGCTGCACCCTCAGCCTGCCCACTGGCAGGACAGAGCAAGGAGCTGAGAAGTCCTTGGCTTGGTGTAAACACTGCTCTGTAAGAATTAAAACATCAGCCTGTTATCAGCACTCTTCTCATCCTCATCCAAAATATAGCACCCTACCAGCTACTAGGAGGAAAATTAACTCTGTCCTAACTGAAACCAGGACATATATCTACCTTAGTTTTCAAACTATTCATTCACCTAGGAATAATCTCCCAGATACCCATAATATTTATCCTAACTCTCTTGTTTAGATCAAACGAGCATTTGTGGTATACGTTGCTAGCAGCAATAGTGGTTTCACTATCAACATACCTGTTGCTATATGAACATTTACCAACAATACCCTTCAACTATTATAGTATTTAATTCTTATTAGTATGTCATGCTTGTGAACTCTAAAGTAACATAAATTTCTATTAAGGCTTTATATCTTTAGAGACCATCAGGCCAGGATGTGTTCAGATTTGAATACATCTCTGAACCATACTGCCAAATCAATAGATAAGGAATAGTGAATCGCAAGAAGTTTTTAATAAACTTGAATATGATGCTGACTTTGAGATTACATAACCTGCTAAAATCCTTTTTAATCTGTGGCTACCTCCTGCCTTCCTGAAAGCCCTTGGCTTGCCTCTAAAGGCTTGATGGTTGTCTTTAGAGAGATAAAAGTGCAGGCCATGTGAATGTGAAACCTCTGCAATAAATACAGAAAATTAATTCTTGTTACTTTCATTCCACAGTGCTTCATTCCTTCTAATTTCTGTAGTCCACGGTCTGTTTGTTAATGTGATGTTATCTGCATTATCTGCAAGAACATTAAAAGGTACTTTGGCTCATTGTTTTTGCCTTAAGTGCACACATTCCCCAGCCCTTTTATAAAAGTGAGAGTCACCATCTGTGGGTGTATGGGTTTCGGTTTTTTTGTTTGTTTGTTTGTTTGTTTTGTTTTAACAGACAAATCAGGCTAAATCATTGGAGAGCTGTGTTATTCTAAACAATTTATGAGGCAATCTGCCTCACTATATTTCCCTGTAGAAGGGATTGAGCTGATTTTATAAATGATTTATTACAGTTTTCTTCTGTAGGCACCAATCGACTAGGCAGAAAAAAAAAAAAAGTAAATTGAATGCAAAGTAATCAGTCTTCTTCCTTTAGAGTATCCATATGCGTACACTAAATATTGTTAAAATTCGAAAGTAACTATTTGGTATATGAAACAAAGGCTGTAGAAGTCTCAACATAAAAATATGGGATGGACTAACATTAACTGAGAATATAAAAAGTGAAAAAGGAGGAAAAATTTATAGCTGCCTGTGCAGAAAAACTGGCTTGTTTGTTCAGTAGCTCAAGATATGATTAGGGCCAAGGTTTCTTTCCTTTCCTTTTCTTCCTTTTTTTTTTTTTTCCTTTTCCTTTGTAAATTCTTTTCTGTCAAGAGAAGTTGCAGCAGGTAGTAAATTCTGAGTGACTTCTGATTGGGTTGCAACTTTGTATTCCTGTTAAAACATAAAACAAACAAAACAAAATAAAACAAAACAAAAATCAAAGGTGAAATACAAAAGATCAGTCAGGCCAATCGTGGCACATATGAATTATAAATATCTGCCATTCAAAAGCCAAACAAATCAACAAGATTATTTTTGTGTAATAATAATTTTGCCAAACATACTGAGGAAGGTGAATAGTCATTTTGCAATCAGTCCATGAGGATATACTGACTCTAGTATACTTCTACAGTACCTAAACTAGCAACTCGCTAAAAGCAAGTTTAGGCATACCAACAAAAACTTACCAATGTAAATTTAAAATATAGATACAACTTTTTGAAGTTGTTTACAAATGACAAATATTTTTAATATTAATTTTAACTGATGATGTTAGTTAAATTATATTTATTTATACTATCATTGTTACAGTCTTGAAAATACTTTACCAGAAGGACATAACCTAATGACAAACCAGTTTTATAATCTCCATTTATAAAAAACAATAGCAGCTTGCTAATACAGAGCCAAGCCTATGTAGACTGATCAGAAATGTACTATTAAATGTACCATTTTGTCTGTGCTCCCAGTGATCGAGAAACCACGAAGCCATTTTAATTTTGCAGAGAGAAATTAAAAGAGTCAAGCATCTTCATTATGGTGCAGCTGTCATAAAATCTGAGATAGAAAACAGAAGTGAAAGTATCTTGAAATCACATCCATATTGTCATTTCACAACTGTAGCCCGATTGCATTGTTAATTAATTCTCTGAAAGCCAAAAAGACAATTTATAAAGCATACTTGTCATTTAATTAGTAAATTAACTTTTTATCTCAAACATTTCTCCATTTAATTAGTAGGCACTGAAGGCCAAGATCACAACACCTAGAGTTTGTAGAAAGAAAATAGATTATTTAATTTATCTAGTCAACAAATTTTAGCAGAGTGGTCTGTGAGTTCTCTTCTGTCTGGTTATTTATGCTTTGCCATTATAAAACACAACCTGGAAATAAAATTTCAAAGATCAGTTAATATTGTAATTCAGAGGATCAAGTTTGTAATTATTATTCATGTCTTCAGTTCTACTTAATTATACTCAAATTTTGTACTGCCATGTTAAAAAAATTACTCACATGAAGTCAATTAAATGTACAAGTGTTTCTTGGAATAACCCCTCTGTATAAATTAAGGAGATTTGGAAATTGCTCTCAGAAGTGACTTGTTACAAGATGCTATGTACCAAGTGTTATAAGTTACTTTCTCACAAACTATATCAAGATTTTCAATTATGTGAGAAAGTTTTATTAATTGAATAATTAAGTAAGCAGACGCAAGCAAAACAGCGCTGGGCGGCCGGGGAGTCTCGGCTCCGCAAACGGCGCGCACGAAGTGACAAACTATTTCATGTTTATACAGCAGAACAATGAATATTCAATTAACGCCTATACCTATTCATTACCTAAACCCGCCTATTCTCGCTTCGTATGCTAATTAGCTTATCAGTCCTTTACGCTTGTGCAGATCCTTCCAAGAACTGTGGGCAGGGGTCTTCAGGACGTGGGCAGTGGTCTTTGGGAGGAAGGCCGTATGTCTTCCTCGCAGTGTGCTTTTCACCTTTGGCCCGAAATGTAGTGATTTGGCAGGTTTGCAGTTTCTTTATTGGTCTGAGCTAATTTATGTCCTTGTTGTCCACCTGTTTTCTGCCCGGGACATGATGGTCTGGCAAGCCCCCGCAACCAATCTCCAAACATCCTTCGCCTCCTGGCCCCCCAAAAGCACATCCTACAGACTCAGACAACCTCCTCCCCAGCCAACAGATAACCTTGAGTATATATTCTATTCCAATCTCAGTATGCAGACAACAATTCATTCTACTGTCTAGTTAACTAAGCATTCTTTTACATTTAACTATTTACTTGCTTGTTTCAGAGTCCCAGTTATATAGTCTCGTAGTTCCGGGTCGGCGTGTCATATTCTGATAGGTTCGGGTATTGTTCTGCGGCTGCGCGTCCTATTGCGAGGGGGTCGTTCTTTTCTCTCTGGTGGTCGTGAAGAGGAAGGTCGCAGTCTTCCTCTGTCTTGGTTCCGTTTATTCTTGGGCGGGGGAGGCGAAGCGGCGAAGCAGCGAAGCAGGATGTTCTCTACAAATTTGTCTCAGCATGAGATCACAGGGTCTCTGTACTTAACCCTGTGATACCACAGTCTGTTTGCTTAACCGCATGTCTCAACCTTTGTTATTATGAAACTTCACCCTTCAGCAATATTTCCTTACTTTATACAATGAACAAATATTCACAATTTATTACACCGAGCACATACAGAAATGAAATAGAACTGACTAGCTTGAGGCACTGTAAATCATACACAGTTCTGCGGTTTTGTATAAACATCTTTAAATTCAGGCAAGTTGCTAAGAGCCACTCCAAGGAATGTGTTAGATGACCCAGAGACATCAGATGCCAATTAGTTGTCTTTTTCATACCAGAAGGAATAGATCTGTTTTCTTGATTTTCAACACTCACCTGAAGTTATTTGCTTATTTTTTTCTTCCTGAGTTTGTTTCCAACTTCTTTTAAAATGCACCTGCTAGGGATGGAAATGGTGGGAGCTTCCTCATACAGAGCACCCATCTAGCAAATGAGCAATTTTCTCTGAAGAGTAAAATGATGCAAATCTGTCTCTCCTTCAGCAGAATCTTTTCTTAGCCACAAGGGGAAGCAGCTCTAGATAAGTCTGAGGGATGAGAAATGTACCACAATTCTCTAGTTCTGCCAAAGTACAGTTTTTTAGGATCTTAGGCTTTCTCAGAAGCACATATATTTTGTTCAAGTATCACTTCAGGGGCCTAAGTATTTCTGGATGTTTTCAGATGATTTTCAATCCTGTGAAGTGACGATGATAGCACTACCATATCTCACTGGGTGTTTGAAGTATTCTACAGTGATGATAGACACTGTATTCATTTTCCCGTGCATACAAGGTAGAATTTAGAGAAATCTTATATTCCATATGTAAAGATGTAAACGTTATCTCTTGTTCTTCTGACTGTTTCTATTCTCTTGTTGTGGTTTAACCTGGTCGACAGCTAAACACCACACAGCCGCTCGCTCACCGTCCCCCTTCCCTCTCTGGGATGGGGGAGAGAAACGGAAAAGTGAAGCGAGAGTTGAGATAAAGACAGTTTATTAAGATAGAAAACAACAACAACAACAATAATAATAATAGAGTGTGTCCTGGTTTCAGTTAGGACAGTTTTCCTCCTAGTAGCTGGTGGAA
>MU016696.1:417547-448426 GCA_011076525.1 Nettapus auritus | reverse complement strand
AAAAAAAAAAAAAAAAAAAAAAAAGTAATCTTTTTGTTTACATATAAATTTAAAGCCTGAATTTTCATCAGACCCGTATTTTGGCCAAAATACTGCTGTTTCCTTAATTGGTTCTTTTGTCCAGACTGATACACAATATTTAAAATATTTAACCTTTTTTTTTATTTTATCATCTCCTCTAATTTTGAGATTATTTTTCCAATTTCTTATCATTCTTCAGGAAGAACTGTCGGTAGGCACTCCCCCAGGGATATCTTCCTATCCCCTGGAACTCATATTTCCCATTTTTCCTAGCCCTTGTTAGTGTGCTGCTACAGAAATTTCCCTCCTGCAGGGTACCACACACTAACATTCCGATTCTGGAAAATGGGGGTGTACTGCCAAGCACTTCCCTGTGCAAGGGTTACCGTACACCAAATTTCCTGAGACTCTTTCTTTCTCTCTCTTATCTCATGCTTCGTCCGTCTCCAGCCATGCCCCTCGTGGAGCTATGGAACCACGGCTCAGGACTCCACACTCTCTTCGTACAAAAGTATGTCTCAATCACACGTCACACAGAGTCTCACCTGACCCCCAAGGCAATACTTGATATTTCTTACCATGGTCTGTGCACAGAGTTACTGGATCAGTTCTTAACCTCATAGTGCCTACCTTCTTCCCTTCCCCACTACTTCATGGATCCTGTCTCTTTAATTAGTCTCAGGCCCTCTGTCAGCTCTCCACAGAACCGCCACTGTTGATGCACAGGACCACTGAAATCAGCAGGGCATGCCTTCCTGCTGCTGTGGCGGTGGGGCTCCCCAGTAGGTGACTGGATCCAGGACAAGCCCCGAAGTTGTGAGAAACACTCTGTAGCCAATAACATAGGCTCAGGTGAGGATCTCAGTGAAGTAGCAATTTTATTTGCGATTGCAATGATGGGCGTCCCACAAGCAGGAATGCGCTTACTAGTCACATAGTACAATTTATATACTTTATTTCTCAATGACTGGGACCCTCCCCTGTTTCCCCATTGACTGGGTAATCCAGGTTCACAACCTATCCAATGCTTCACAGACAGTACATGGCCTTCAGTTGCCGGCCTGTTAAATTTCAAATTTATTGACTTGACACCGTGATCTTCACATAATTGTTCTAAGGAGTCTGGTTGTCTGCATTTTACAAGGTCGTCTGTTAAGCTTTCTTATCACTGCAAGCATATCTCAATCCTTCCCTCTAAACAATGCAACTGTGCAAAAACAACATCTTTATTCCCACAGTGAGCAATTGCATTGTGCATCACTTTTTCCGTACACATTATTAGTAGTAGTACTGTTGTCATTATTATTATTATTATTATTTTCCTGTCTTAATAAACTGTCTTCATCTCAACTCACAGGCTTCACTTTCCCGTTTCTCTCCCCCATCCCAGAGAGGGAGGGGGGAGGGTGAGCGAACGGCTGTGTGGTGTTTAGCTGCCAGCCGGGTTAAACCACAACAGACTGCTTTATTTAGAGTACATAAATAAGTCAAGAAAGGCTAACTCCTGCAGTGTCCTAGCATTGATAAGGATTGTATCAATAACCAAGTACAAATCCAATGGGAATTTTAGTCATGAGTTTAAATGAATATTTAGTATTGAAACAATGACAAATCTGGACTCAGTTCTTGCCAACTTACATGTTTTAAATTATAGAGATCCATCATTCCCATCACCCTGAGTAGTACAAAACACTAAACTTTGATTTGTGTGAAATTAATTCTGTTTTCCAGGGCTTGGCAAATGCTATTTATTCACAAATTTTCTACACAGACATTGCAAGGTATTTACATTTTTCATAGCTGTGTGAAAAGGCTGAACTGAATAAGCAGCATGCTGAAAATGCACAAACCTGGCTTAGAAAAAAAAAAAAAACAACAAAAAAACCTTTTTTTTTTTTTCTCTGAGGTTCACAAAGAATTAATTAATACAAGATTGAAATGGCTGTGCAGCTGGTGGTATATGTGGTATATAGCTGGTATATATATCAATACCACATTCCTTATATTTAAACAATGAAACTCTATGAAACAACATTTTCATTCCCACATGTGATAAATAATCGTGTCTCAAATAGGATTCCAATTAAAGTTTGCAATTTATTAAATGAATAGAGGCAAGCAAATAGCACTGGGTGCGCCGGGAGTCTGCTCCACCAGGACGCACACCTGTTACATCAGTTAGCTGTTTTTTATGCTCCTAGACTAATACATATTCATCACTATTCCTAGAAAAGGCAGGGTTAGTATAATTAGTTCCCAGAATCCGAACCTTCTCCCAGACACATGCGTATTAGTCTCTGGTGGTCTCTCTGGGGGTCGCTCATGCTGAAGGCTCGTAGTCTTCCTTCCAGGCTTTGTCCTTAAACTCCCCCTTTCTCCTTATTTGGTGATCTCTTTGTCGGATATCCGAGGCTTGCACAGTGTCCCATGCAAAAGTCAGCAGTTTCCTAAAAACTCCTTGGTTCTCTTATCTCCCAGACCTGACTCTCAATGTTCGTCCTTCAAACCCTCTATTTACACGAATTGCTGGACCTTTCCTTCTCATGATACAAGAACTATGTACGCTAATCACTCTGTTTTTCTTCGGTAGAAGGTTATATTTCATCATGTGGCCCTAGCATTATTCCATACTGACACGAATCAAATGAAAACATTTCACAATCCCCCATTTCCTTTTATCATGGTATTGATGCATGTTTCCTCTTCAATCTTTGCTAGTAACAATTGGATCTCATTAGTCAGTTCTTGGGGGGGGGAGTCCATTTCTTAAGCATCATTATTGACACGTCACCTTTCTTCTCTACTGAAGTCATCACAAATTGGGTACTACTTATTATTTGGCGTATCAGTAATGTAAAACAAGGTATCATACAAGGTATAAACAATAACATCATTACACCTCATAAAAATAAAAATAACATCCTTTTAACCCATGGTCCTCCGGGCAATCATGAAAACAAATGCCAATCCATACCCCTTCAAGTTTGTATTGGAACGTGGGCTAATTTTCTTATTTCCTTCGTTATCTGTTTAACCACTTTTCAATTATTATCAATTTGTAAACAACAATTAGAATCATTCAGTTTTTCACACACTCCCCCTTCTTCTACTAGTAAATAGTCTAAAGCTAAGTAATTTTGATACAAAGGAGTTCTCATCTTGGTATTTTGTTTTACAATTAGTTCAAGGGCATCTCTGGTTTTATTCACAACTATTAGATTTTTAGCAACTGTGGGGATTTCATATTTTACTCCTGTTTCCATTTCATAATAGAATGAGTTGAATAACAGTCTATGTTGCACTGACTCTCCTGTCACCTTCTCTGCGTAGAGCATACTGAGTTAGGTTAAAAATGCAGCTTCCTATTTTCTGGCCTTTACAGTCATAGACAGTATGATACACCAATGTTTGGGAGCTCAACCATCCTTCTCTAGTAGTTACTATACATTGACTGCAGTTGTTGGCCGTAGCTTGGGCCAGGAAACTCACCCCAAGTAGGACTAGAAGAGGTCTGGTAAGGGCCATAGTGATCAGCAGTCACAGCCCAAAGGGGTTGCAGCCCTTGGCAGACCTTCCCAGCCGCAGCACCGGTTCCCTATTTGGTCTTGCCCTCTTCCCTAATCTTAAAGGGATGTACACTGTGGATAGCCTACTGCTACCTTCAGGGGATAATGCTTAACTGATCCCTGTTATTGATAAATCTCTTCCCTTAATAGGTATCTATTCAAGACTAATTTTTCAGGAGTAATTACAATAAAATTCCCACAGCTACTTAGCTTATACTCTCTGATGAAGGCTTCTTCAAGTCTGTCTGATGGTTAGTTTAGTTTCTCCTGGTTCAGATGCTACTTTCCACTCTTTCACTGGACCTTTTACTCGCGACACACGTGTCCATCCCTTCTCAACAGTTCTCACAGCTGTTTTGGCTTCAGCTTTGTGAGGTCTCTCCAGTTTTTACACAGGGCAGGAAACCAGGTTGACTTAGATGAGCTGTGAGCACTACTGGGAAAAGACTGGCTGCTGACCCATCACTTCTTCCATTGTTTCAGCGCACTTCCCACGGGCGTGTGGCATTAAGAAAATTCTCTTAGAGTCCTGGCTTTGGTTAGGATCGAGTTAATTTTCCTCCCAGTAGCTGGTAGGGTGCTCTGTTTCGTATTTAGGATGAGACGAATGTTGATAATGCTGATGTTTTAATTGTTGCAGAGCAGTGCTTACATACACTTTTCAGCTCCTTGCTCTGTCCTGCCAGTGGGCAGTCTGGGGGTGCAGCAAGAGCTGGGAGGGGACAGACCCAGGACAGCTGACCCAAACTGGCCAAAGGGGTATTCCATACCATCTGACATCATGCTAAACAATATATAGGGGTGGCTAGATGAGGTGGGGGAGCCGGCTGCTCGGGAATAGGCTGGGCATCGGTCAGCGGGTGGTGAGCAATTGCATTGTGCATCACTTGTTTCATACACACTATTATTCTCCTTATTATTATTATTATTATTGTTTCCTATCTTAATAAACTGTCTCTATCTCAACTCTCGTTTCACTTTTCCGTTTCTCTCCCCCATCCCAGAGAGGGAGGGGGGAGGGTGAGCGAACGGCTGTGTGACGTTTAGTTGCCGGCGGGGTTAAACCACAACACTTAGTTCAGAAGAAAAAAAATAAAAATAAGCCAAGTAGTACGTACGACACAGAAAGATTATATGAAGAAAAGCAAGGATAAAACCATTCAGTTGTTTTACTTTTAAAAGAATATTGCCATAAAAGGACAAAGTCATTGCCCATATCACAGTTCCATAACAGAAAAAAAATCTTCTGATACTGCAAAAATATCTCAGAAATTATCATTTGAGGAATAAAGCTCACTAATTAGCTCATTTCCTAAAGGCAGTATTTTCTGGATATCTGCCTTTTCACCAACACATTATAATATGTAACTACTTTATTGCTGTTTTTATTTAAGACTTTGAAAGCAACGTTCTGGATGGCAATGGAAGCACTATTTGCTAACTTAATGGCAAACTCTTCCAGGACTCGTCATTTCATTTCAGCTGTTTTTGCAAATTCACAGCTTTGTTGTTACCTGCATTTGAAGAATTACTATTTAAGAATCTGTTTTTCATTTTCAAAATGTCCTTATGGGAAAGATTAGGTAACATCCCTTGTTTTAAAAGTCTGGATTTATTATTATTACTATTATTATTTTTTTAAATCAGAAACTTCATCCAGATATCCAAGCCTTCAGGATTATTATTTTCACAGTGTATTACTGGATAGCTCTGAAGTCTCTAAGATAAACAGAATGGTTAAAAACATCAGGAGAAAAAAAAATATAATATTTTAAAAATAGATGCCATAAGTAGCACTACTATTAAAAATTACAATTTGGTTGTCTGCACAAAGCTTCTAAGGTAGCTAAAGAACATCACAAACTGCCATAAATTTCAGAGCTCTGTACAATAAGATGTGATTCCCATTCTCAAAAAGTTATGTTAATATTAAAAAGAGGGAAATAAATAGTCTGGGATTTTGTTACAAAGCACCAGCAAGTCTAACATTACACATACAACTGGAAAGTTGCAATGTTTATAAAAAGCCAGTTGTTTAAACCTCTGCTGAAAGTCCTTAAATCTTCCTTGCTGACAGTTCAGAAGACAAGTAAGAAAAAAAAAGTCAGAATCCACTGTTTTAAGAAATCAAGACATTCAATTGGTCCAATTTTTGCTAAAAAGCTGACTAATTTTGAGTAGAATTATGTACCATTACACAACAGAAAACATGCAACAAGAGATGGGGGGGGGACTATAGAAAAACCCAGAAAATGATTTCAGAAATGCTCTTCTCATCCAGGTAGCATTAGCTTCTGCTTCTGATTTCACAGTCCTTAAAGAGACATTCCTTTTTTTTTTCAAAGGAAAATGACACTGGATGTAAGGATATCTCTCTAACACAGAAAAGATGAAAATGCTCATGTTGTTTGCTAAAGTTGCAAAAGGTTCGGTAATTTGTACTCCTCCCAAGAACTTAATCTTTTCTATATCTAAAAGTAATTAGAGATTCAAATTACCTTTAATACTCTATTGCTTAACTGCAGAGATAGATGTTGTTTCTCAGGCATAACTTCTTTTTTTATTATTTAAAGATATAAAAAGTAGCTTTGTTACAATTCTAGCCTGACTTTATCAGTTGCTGACCACCTCCTCTGTGGTACAGAGCACTTTCACCCAACAACTGAATTAAGCATGTACACTAAAGAGGAAAAACGCATTCAAATAGGCTCACTCCTGTCATCCCCGTCAAAGTATTGACAGATTTCACTCACAGAGGGGAAGGTCTGAGCATCAGTTATTTCCCGTTGCATCAGATAATACCAACAAGGCTATTACCACACTCTCACGGCCTATCCCGGAGTTATCTGTAACAAACGTGCGATTCAGGCAGTTGCACGAGTGACCCACGAGTTTACCCAAAGCAACTTCTCAGGTTCCTTCTTCAGTTTCTCCTGCTGCTAATAGATCATCCACATATGGCACCATTAAAACAAATTCTCTTCTCTGTCTCTATTTCTATATCTTTCAAGACAGGTACTTTAAAAGGTTCTCCTTTTGCCCCTGCTACTGATACATAACTTTTCCCTTTTTCTATTCCTTTTGGAAGTTTTTGAATAGTGGATTTTTCAGCCCCTGTGTCCACTAAGAATAAGACTTCTTCTTTATGGGGACCTTACTTTCTCTTACTGCCGCCACACTTTTTGGCTTTTGCTTTTTGTTTCTCCTCATCTCTCCTGACATACACTTTTTGTGCTTCCCTAAGTAATTCTTCTAATCCTCTCTCTTGCCAGTCTTCCAACTTTTCTAGTTTCCTTCTTCTTCTTCTTCTTCTTCTTCTTCTTCTTCTTCTTCTTCTTCTCATCTGCTCTTAGTGTAAATATTGAGGCTGGAGAAGGACGTGAAGTCCTGATCCATAACTCTGCATAATCACTTTCCTCCTGACTAAAAGGTTCCTTTGAATTAACATGTATATTTAAGGCCTGGCAAATCCAGTCTTCAAAGGATCCGAAAACAGGCCAAAAGACATGGTTTTAAAGGCTCCTTTGGCCATTTTACCATACAATTGATGAAATGTATGAATCATCATTTACATACAACACAATCATTTTTAGTTTACTTTTTCCTTTTCTGGGGCACTTATCATTCCAATTTTTAATTATTATTCCTAATGGACTTTCTGGTGGTATGTCTGGTAATTTGCTCCCTTTCTCTGGTCCCGGGTCTTCAATTTTGTCTGGCCCATCTAGGAATTTTACTGTGGCAATTCCTACAGCCCTTGGTTACCCAGTAAGAGTGTCTTGCAGGGGGTTTAGGACCTATCACCCACCCACGAATCCTATAGGAATCGCTTCGGTCCTTCACCGGCCAAGTCCCTCGTGGGAGATTGGAACTGCAGTTAGAAGACCTCCACACTCGCTTCGGAACTAGGTTCCGTCTCAGTCACACTCTTACACACACAGGCAAGCGAATCCCACCCAACCGAACGGTACACACTTTAAATACTCACGACTCAGTCATTTTCGTTTGTATCTTCGCGCGCAGAATTACAGGCAAAACATAATGCTGCAGCCGGCAAAGGAGCTTATAAAAAATAAAATTGTTTGCTTGTCTTTATTCAGGTTCGAGATGGCATTAGTCCCAACCCAACTTGACAGGAGCCACCGAATGGTGGGGCGCCCCTCCTAGATCAAGTCAGAATTCAGGAACCAAGACCATTTCGGACGAGCCCCCAGTTGAGATAAATAATTGGGTCTCAAATAGGATTCCAATTAAAATTTACAATTTATTAAACGAATAGAGGCAAGCAAACAGCACTGGGTGTGCCGGGAGTGTCTGCTCCACCAAGACGCACACCTGTTACATCAGGTAGCTGGTTTTTATGCTCCTAGACTAATACATATTCATCACTATTCCTAGAAGAGGCACGGTTATTATAATTAGTTCCTGGGATCTGAACCTTCTCCCAGACACATGCGTATTAGTCTCTGGTGGTCTCTCTGGGGGTTGTTCGTGCTGAAGGCTCATAGTCTTCCTCCCAGGCTTTGTCCTTCAACTCCCCCCTTTCTCCTTATTCGGTGGTATTTTTGTCAGATATCTGAGGCTTGCACAGCATCCCATGCAAAAGTCAGCCGTTTCCTAAAAAAAAACTCCTTGGTTCTTATCTCCCAGACCTGACTCTCAATGTTCATCCTTCAAACCCTCTATTTACACGAATTGCTGGACCTTTCCTTCTCATGATACAAGAACTATGTACACTAATCACTCTGTTTTTCTTCGGTAAAAGTTTATATTTCATCATGCGGCCCTAGTATTATTCCATACTGACATGAATCAAATTAACACATTTCACATGGAGTATTATTACACTGCCATCAAACCAAAATAATAACAAAAATAAGAAATAATAACAAAAGAAGATATATAAGAAATAATAACAAAAATGATTATCAACATAATCTGTTCACCTGTGACAGACAAAAATGATCCAAGTCTGAAAAATCAAAAATAAAAAGATCTATCATGTAAAATGATTGAAAAGTTCAGGAAGAGTTATCTTACAACAGAGAGGGACAAAAGAACATTTTTGTGTTTCTCTTCCCTTCAGTTTGTGGCAGGACAGGAGAATGTGCAGTAAAATTAAGGAGGGTAGAAAGTTCAAAACAGATAAAAGGCAATAGTATTCTTTTTTCCTACAATGAGTGATTAAGCCATGGAACCTTAAGACAAACTAAATGTGAAAACTAAAGGACAATTCAAATAAACGTTTTAAGATAACAAAAATTGCTAAAGGAAGTTGATTTTTTTTTTTAAGTCACTTGTTTGTTAGGAAGTATTTGAAAGCTCTTTTTTGAGGTCAGATTTCTTGAACTTTCCTTTGAAGAACTCTCTTAGGTCTGGGCCCAGATCCCACAGCCTTTGGACAGAAAAGTCTCCAAACACTCAGAAGTTCACACCGGGGTTAGTTCACATGTCGTGATTTCTGTTTTAAAGTTACGTGTTGAGCATCCGTCTTTATGTTCTTCACACAAAATAGTACTTTGCACCAAACATTTGTTTCCAGATTCTCAGCAGACTAGGCAGCTCTACTTTAAGCACTAATCCTACAGTACTGTCCCTAGAGAGTTTCTCAGGTTGTGCATGGCCATTTCATAGGGACACAAAGGATCTTTGTGATGTCCTGTGTTTACTGTCCCAAATTCTTTAAGACATGGTGCTGGAAAGGCACTGGGCTAGGTAGTGCAAAGGTCTGACCCAGTGTAACAACATATATGTTCCTCTAAACTATGTACAGAGCCAGGCTGTCTGTACCAACACAGCCTATTATTACTTGTCCTTCCTCTCTCCTGGATTGTTTGCCTCATCAAATCATCAATATTTATATTTCAGACTGCAGGTTTATGGAGTGGAGTTATGATGAATGCCTTTATGTTTGTAGGCTGTCAAACACAACAGAGCTTCTACCACGTTGATGCCCTAGGTTGTGCTAGTCAGAAAATTACAAAACATCAGAAACTTTGAGCAGCATCAGTCTATCTTGTTTACTTAGGGAAGGAGGAAAGGAGACATATTCCCTCCATCATATCATGATTCTGAATTCAAAATCTTCCAACATCTGGCACTGCAAGTGGTCACCCAGACTTATGCTGCCTGGTCACTCTCAAGACTACTCTTTATGGTCGTTAAAATGGAAACAGCATCTTACAGCCATGAATGTCATTTTGCTTCCAGCTTCCCCAATTATCCCCTCCTTTTCACTGCCCTCCCACTCTGTGGTGGTGAGAGACATGTTTCCAGAACTGTCATTTTAAGGAATAAATACTTGAACTATCAATAACTGTATGCACTTTGCCCGAGCTGAATGAAAACCTCCTTTGTGAGAATAGAAGCAAATGATACACAGATAAGTAGAAAGAAGCTACCTGAATGTACTTATTTCAGCTAACTATTTCTGTATTATAATAGCCTGATTCCTGTAGATCAAAGAAACCTGGCAGTGTTGTTTTTTTTCACACTGTGAGAAGCACAAACATCATTTAAATGCCCCCTCAAAATACTCATGCATCAAAAAATCCATTGAAGACTTGGTCTATTCTCAAGCTGGCATTCAGCCAACATTGTTATATTGTCCACAGAATCACACAGAATTTCTAGGTTGGAAGAGACCTCAAGATCATCGAGTCCAACCTCTGACCTAACACTAGCAGTCCCCACTAAACCATATCCCTAAGCTCTACATCTAAACGTCTTTTAAAGACCTCCAGGGATGGTGACTCCACCACTTCCCTGGGCAGCGCGTTCCAATGTCTAACAACCCTTTCGGTAAAGAAGTTCTTCCTAAGATCCAACCTAAAATTCCCCTGGCGCAACTTAAGCCCATTCCCCCTCGTCCTGTCACCAGGCACGTGGGAGAACAGACCAACCCCCACCTCGCTACAGCCTCCTTTGAGGTACCTGTAGAGAGCGATAAGGTCACCCCTGAGCCTCCTTTTCTCCAGGCTGAACAATCCCAGCTCCCTCAGCCGCTCCTCGTAGGACTTGTTCTCCAGGCCCCTCACCAGCCCTTCTCTGGACTCGCTCAAGCACCTCGATGTCCTTCTTGTAGCGAGGGGCCCAAAACTGAACACAGTATTCGAGGTGCGGCCTCACCAGAGCCGAGTACAGGGGGACGATCACCTCCCTAGCCCTGCTGGTCACACTGCTTCTTATACAGGCCAGGATGCTGTTGGCCTTCTTGGCCACCTGAGCACACTGCTGGCTCATATTCAGCCGACTATCAACCATCACTCCCAGGTCCTTCACTGCCTGGCAGCTCTCCAACCACTCATCTCCCAGCCTGTAGCTCTGCTTGGGGTTATTGCGTCCCAGGTGGAGGACCCAGCACTTGGCCTTGTTGAACTTCATGCAGTTGACCTCAGCCCATCGGTGCAGCCTATCCAGATCCTCCTGCAGAGCCTTCCTACCCTCGAGCAGATCAACACATGCACCTAACTTGGTGTCATCTGCAAACTTACTGAGGGTGCACTCAATGCCCTCGTCCAGATCATTGATGAAGATATTAAAGAGGACCGGCCCCAGCACCGAGCCCTGGGGAACGCCACTAGTGACCGGCCTCCAACTGGATTTGACTCCATTTACCACGACTCTTTGGGCCCGGCCATCCAGCCAGTTTCCAACCCAACGAAGCGTGCGCCAGTCCAAGCCAAGAGCAGCCAGTTTCCTGAGGAGAATGCTGTGGGGAGCAGTGTCAAAAGCCTTGCTGAAGTCAAGGTAGACCACATCCACAGCCTTTCCCTCATCCACCCAGCGCGTCACTTTGTCATAGAAGGAGATCAGGTTCGTCAAGCAGGACCTGCCCTTCATAAACCCATGCTGACTGGGCCTGATCGCCTGCTTGCCCTGCAAGTGCTGCGTGATGACTCTCAAGATAATCTGCTCCATGAGCTTCCCTGGCACTGAGGTCAAACTGACAGGCCTGTAGTTTCCCGGGTCAGTCCTCTGGCCCTTCTTGTAGATGGGCGTCACGTTTGCTAGCCGCCAGTCAACTGGGATCTCCCCCGATAGCCAGGACTGTTGATAAATGATGGTAAGCGGCTTGGCCAGCTCCTCTGCCAGTTCTCTCAGTACCCTCGGGTGGATCCCGTCCGGCCCCATCGACTTGTGCACATTCAAGTGCCGTACCAGGTCACCAAACATTTCTTCATGTATAGTGAGGGCCACATCCTGCTCCCCATCCCCTTCCACCAGTTCAGGGAACTGGGTATCCAGAGAACAACCGGTATTGCCGCTAAAGACTGAGGCGAAGAAGGCATTAAGCACCTCCACCTTTTCTTCATCTTTTGTAACTAAGTTTCTCTGGCCCAGCCACAGGGTCTACCACTGGGGCTGGATTACCCTCTGCAGGTGCAACTTGAACAGCTACAGCTTGTTTCTCTGGCCCAGGAGCTGGAGCAACTGCAGGAGCTGGAACTGCAACGGCTGCAGTAGCTGGAGCGGCTGCAGGAGCTGGAGCGGCTGCAGGAGCTGGAACTGGAGCAGTTGCAGGAGCCGGAGCAGGCGGGGCTGCAGGAACCAGAGCTGGAGCGGCTGCAGGAGCTGGAACTGGGTTGATAGTATCATCAATTGCAGCTCGATAAGCATAGGCCAGACCCCAGCACGTTACAGTGAGTTGTGTCACTTTGGAACTGCCAGAGTCATTACACCCTTTTTTCAAGCATTTTACCAGTTTTTTAGGGTTTTGCAGTTGTTCCGGGGTGAATTTCCAAAACATCGGAGGTGCCCACTGCTCTAGATGCTTGCCCATATCCTCCCACACTCCCTGCCACTCACCACTATCCCGCCTCAGGACTGATCTCTGAATGAGTTTCCTAAGTAGTTGTTTAACCTTAAGCAAAACCCGAAGCATATTCAGGAGACATAACAAGATCATGCTGGTCTGAGTATCCTAAGGATATTCAACATCTTGGAGAACTATCGTAACTAGCTTGGAGGATAAGAGGGTGGTGAAGGAGAAAGGGGAAGTGAACAAGTAAAAAAAAATATCTTCCCCTGTCCCCTCCATAGATTGGCTCCCTGACGAAAAAAGGCCATAGGTGTAATTGCTAATAGTTTCCGAGATATGGTTTCCAAAGTACAGAGTGGATGACAGTGCTGAGTACAAATACCAGGTTAGCGTCATGACCAGATATTGTATCGTTTCATAAGCTATTGCTACACAGCACAGTACCATAACGATCTTAAACCAGGGCCTGGAAAGGATAAACAGCACGACAGGGATCACATACAGGAGGTAACGTGCAATAAAACTCAATTTGGAATACAGGCGCAGCAGACGCGAGATTAAAGCAATCAACATTATGACTAGCAACTATTAAGCAGGTCTAATACTTATACCAATTTTAGCTTAACACACTCTGGTCAGATCTGTCGTTATCTCAACCCTTCGTGCCCCACGTTGGGCGCCAAAAAGGACTGTTGTGGTTTAACCTGACTGGCAGCTAAACACCACACAGCTGTTCGCTCGCCCTCCCCCCTCCCTCTCTGGGATGGGGGAGAGAAACGGAAAAGTGAAACAAGAGTTGAGATAGAGACAGTTTATTAAGATAGAAAACAACAACAACAACAACAATAATAATAATAATAATAATAATAAGGAGAATAATAGTGGGTATGAAACAAGTGATGCACAATGCAATTGCTCACCACCCGCTGACCGATGCCCAGTCTATACCTGAGCAGCTGCCCTCCCCCATCCCGGCTAGCCACCCCTATATATTGTTTAGCACGACGTCAGATGGTATGGAATCCTCCTTTGGCCAGTTTGGGTCAGCTGTCCTGGGTCTGTCCCCTCCCAGCTCTTGCTGCACCCCCAGCCTGCCCGCTGGCAGGACAGAGCTAGGAGCTGAAAAGTCCTTGGCTTGGTACAAGCACTGCTCTGCAACAACCAAAATATTGGCATGTTATCAGCACTCTTCTCATCCTAACCAAAAGCACAGCACTCTACCAGGTACTAGGAGGAAAATTAACCCTGTCCTAACTCAAACCAGGACAAGGTGCTAAGGGAACCAACTGGAAAAGTTGTCCTCCTAGATTGTTGCTGGAGAACAGAGAAGGTCTTGCGGGGGACATGGCAATTGGCAACTGTCTTGGTCATAGTGACCATGAAGCAATTGAGTTTAAAGTTTTTGGTGACAGAAGGAAAACTGCCACCAAGACTTCAACCCTGGATATGGGGAGAGCAGACTTCAGGCTGCTCAGGGAACTAATTAACAAGGTCCCCTGGGAAACTACCTTTGAAGGCGTCGGTGTCCATCAGTGCTGGTCAGTCTGCCTCCTAAAAGCACAAGATCAGGCAATTCCAAAATATCGGAAGTCAGGCAGGCGGGGCAGAAGGCCGGCCTGGCTGACCAAGGATCTTCTTCTGGAGCTTAGGCAGAAAAAGAAAGTCTATCGTTGCTGGAAGCAGGGTCAGGCAACATGGAAGGAATACAGGGATGTTGTTCGCGTTTGTAGGAAGAAAATTCATGTGGCTAAAGCCCAACTAGAGTTGAAGCTGGCCGTGTCTGTGGGAGACAATAGAAAAGGTTTTTTTAGATATGTGAACAGAAAAAGGAGGACCAAAAAAAACATAGGTCCACTACTTGATGGGGATGGTCTCCTCACAGACAAGGACATAGGCAAAGCAGAGACGGTTAATGCCTTCTTCGCCTGTCTTCAGTGCTGATGATGGGCTTCGGGACCCCGGGTGCCCTGGAGGACCGTGATGGTGGGAATCATAAACTCCCAACCGACCCTGAATGTGTGCGGGATTTGCTGTTTCACCTGGATCCATACAAGTCCATGGGTCCAGATCGGAATCTGGGTGCTTAGAGAGCTGACTGACATAATCGCGGGAGCTCTCTCAATTATTTTTCAATGATCTTGGGAATCTGGAGAGGGCCCGGTAGACTGGAAGCTGGCAAATGTAGTGCCAATTTTCAAGGAGGGCAAATACAGGCCTGTCAGTCTCATATCAGTGCCTGATAAAATTATGGAGAATGTTATCCTGGGAGTTATTAAAGCACACCTGGGGGACAGTGTAGTCGTTGGTCCCAGCCACTATGGATACAGGAGGGGTAGGTCCAGTTTGACTAACTTGATTTCCTTTTATGATAAGATTGCCCATCTAGTCGATTAAGGTAAACCAGCTGATGTGATAATTTTGGATTTCAGTAAAGCTTTTGACAGTTTCCCATAGGATCCTACTGGACAAAATGTCCACCATACAACTAAACAAAAACATCATATGATGGGTGAGCAAATGGGTGACAGGCAGCACTCAAAAAGTTGTGGTAAATGGGGCCACATCAGGCTGGTGGACAGTGACTAGTGGGGTCCCTCAAGGCTCCATTTTAGGGCTGTGAAATGTGTTAATTTGATTCGTGTCAGTATGGAACAATGCTAGGGCTTATGTTTTTTTTGTTGTTGTTGTTTTGTTTTGTTTTGTTTTTTTTTTTCTCTGGACTAAGTGTTGTTGTTTAACCCAGCTGGCAACTAAACACCACACAGCCATTCGCTCACCCTCCCCCCTCCCTCTATGGGATGAGGGAGTGTGTTGGGTCTGTTTGGGATGGAGTCACCTTTCCCTGCAGCAGCCCACACAGTGCTGCACTCGTAGCTGGAACAGCACTGGTATCACTCCAGTGTTGTGTCTATTGCTGCATAGTGCTAGCACAGCATCAGGACTCCCTCCAAGCCCCAAGGAGCCAGCAGGCTGGGGGTGGGCAATTGATGGGGAGGGGACGTCACCAGGGCAGCTGACCTAAACCGACCAAAGGGATATTCCATAACACCTGATGTCACACTCAGCAATAAAGGGGGCTCTTGTGGGGGAGGGATCTCTCTCTCTCTCTCGCTCTCTCCTGAACAACCGGTACGCGTTTTGAGGCCCTGCTTCCCAGGACGTGGCCAAACATCGCTTGTTGATGAGAAGTAGACAATAATTTTTCCTTTCTCTCTGTGCTTCCGCGCGGCCTTGTTGTTTCTTTTGTTACTTTTTCTCCCCATTCCCTTTCCCTTTAATTAAATCATTCTCATCTCAAACCTCGAGCTCTTTGTGTTGACTTTTTCTCCCCCTCCTCTTTGAGGAGGCGGGGAGTGAGAGAGAGGTTGTGGTGGAGCTCGGCTGCCCATCCGAGTAAAACCACCACAGGGAGAGAAACAAGAAAAACTGAAGCCTGTGGGTTGAGATAGAGACAGTTTATTAGGACAGGAAAATAATAATAATAATAATAATAATAATAATAATAATAATATGTACAAAACAAGTGATGCACAATGCAACTGCTCACCACCCACTGATTGATTCCCAGCCTATTCCCGAGCAGTCAGCTCCCCCCATCCCAGCTAGCCAACCCTATATATTGTTTAGCACGACGTCAGATGGTATGGAATACCCCTTTGGCCAGTTTGGGTCAGCTGTCCTGGGTCTGTCCCCTCCCAGCTCTTGCTGCACCCCCAGCCTGCCTGCTGGCAGGACAGAGCGAGGAGCTGAAAAGTCCTTGGCTTGGTATAAGCACTTCTCTGCAACAATTAAAGCATCACTGTGTTATCAACATTTGTCTCATCCTAAATCCAAAACGTAGCAGCCTACCAGCTACTGGGAGGAAAATTAACTCGATCCTAAGTGTAGTGGGTTTACGTGGCAAGGTTTTGGTAGGAGAGGGGCCATAGGGGTGGCTTCTGTGAGAAGGATCCAGAAGCTGCCCCATGTTTGGTAAGGGCCCCACTGCTGACCAGAGCTGAGCCAATAAGCGATGTTGTTTTGCACCTCTGTGAGAGCATATTTAAGACAGGGAAAAAACGCTGCGCCACGCAGCAGCTGGGAGGGTGAGAGGAGTAAGAAACAGCCTTGCAGGCGCCAAGGTCAGGGAAGAAGGAGGGGGAGAGGTGCTCCAGGCGCCGGAGCAGAAGTCCCCTGCGGCCTGTGGTGAGGACCATGGTGAAGCAGGATGTCCCCCTGCAGCCCATGGAGTACCACGGTGGAGTAGGGTTCCACGCTGCAGCCCGTGGAGGAGACCACGGTGGAGCCTGTGCCCCGAAGGAGACTGCGGCCTGTGGAAGACCCCTGCCGGAGTAGATTCCGGGCCGGACCTGCAGCCCGTGGAGAGGAGACCACGCAGGAGCAGGTGACCCGGCAGGAGCTGCTGCCCGTGGGGGACCCAGGTTGGAGCAGTTTGCTCCCAAGGGATGGACCCCGTGGTACGGACCCATATCTGGAGCAGTTCTTGAAGAGCTGCTGCCTGTGGACAGCCCACGCTGGATCAGTTCAGCAAGGACTGCATCCCGTGGGTGGGACCCCACAGCACAGGGGACAAGAGTGACCGAGAAGGAGCGGCAGAGAAGAAGTGCTGTAGACTGACCATAACCCCCCTTCCCCCGTTCCCCTGCGCCGCTCGGGGGGAGGAGGTGGAAGAGGGTGGATGGGGGAAAGGTGCTTTTCGTTTCTTTTCTTTGTTTCTCACTTCTCTAGCTTGTTAGTAATAAGCAATAAATCTTACTTTCTCTCTATGCTGAGTCTGTTTTGCCCATCACGATAATTATTGTGCGATCTCCTCGTCCTTATCTCAACCCTTGAGCCCCTTTCATAGTATTTTCTCCTCGCTCCTCTTTGAGGAGGGGGAGTGAGAGAGCGGTTGTGGTGGAACTCGGCTGCCCACCCGAGTAAAACCATCACACTAAGTAAAACCAGGACACTAAGAATTTTCTTAATGCCATACGTCGGTGGGAAGTGAACTGAAACAAAGGAAGGACTGATGGGTCAGCAGCCAGTTTTTTTCCTTGTAGTGCTCGTGTGCAGCTCATCTAAGTCAACCTGGTTTCCTGCCCTGTGTAAAAACCTGAGGGACCTCACGAAGCTGAAGCCAAAACAGCTGTGAGAACTGTTGAGAAAGGATGGACACGTGTGTCGCGAGTAAAAGGTCCAGTGAAAGAGTGGAAAGTAGCATCTGAACCAGGAGAAACTAAACTAACCATCAGACAGACTTGAAGAAGCCTTCATCAGAGAGTATAAGCTAAGTAGCTGTAGGAATTTTATTGTAATTACTCCTGTAAAATTAGGAGTAAAAATCCTGTGAAAAAAAAATAATAATAAATAAATAAACTCTTGAATAGATACTTATTAAGGGAAGAGATTTATCAATAACAGGGATCAGTTAAGCATTATCCCCTAAAGGTAACAGTAGGCTATCCACAGTGTATACCCCTTTAAGATTAGGGAAGAGGGCAAGACCAAATAGGGAACCAGTGCTGCGGCTGGGAAGGTCTGCCAAGGGCTGCAACCCCTTTGGGCTGTGACTGCTGATCACTATGGCCCTTACCAGACCTCTTCTAGTCCTACTTGGGGTGAGTTTCCTGGCCCAAGCTACGGCCAACAACTGCAGTCAATGTATAGTAACTACTAGAGAAGGATGGTTGAGCTCCCAAACATTGGTGTATCATACTGTCTATGACTGTAAAGGCCAGAAAATAGGAAGCTGCATTTTTAACCTAACTCAGTACGCTCTATGCAGAGAAGGTGACAGGAGAGTCAGTGCAACATAGACTGTTATTCAACTCATTTTATTATGAAATGGAAACAGGAGTAAAATATGAAATCCCCACAGTTGCTAAGAATCTAATAGTTGTGAATAAAACTGGAGATGCACTTGGATTAATTACAAAACAAAATACCAAGATGAGAACTGCTTTGTATCAAAATTGCTTAGCTTTGGATTATTTGCTAGCACAAGGAGTGTGTGAAAAATTTAACCTTAGTAACTGCTGTTTAGAGACTGATGATGAAGGAAAAGCTGTGAATGAACTTGTAATAGAAATGAAGAAAATTGCATATGTTCCAATACAAACTTGAAGGGCTATGGACTGGGATTTGGTTTCATGACTGCCCGGTGGACCATGGGTTAAAAGGATGTTATTTTTATTTTTATGAGGTGTAATGATGTTATTGTTTATACCTTGTATGATATCTTGTTTTACATTACTGATACGCCAAAAAATAAGTAGTACCCAATTTGTGATGGGTACTTGACAATTTGTGAAGAACAAAGCCTGGGAGGAAGACTACGAGCCTTCAGCACGAACAACCCCCAGAGAGACCACCAGAGACTAATACGCATGTGTCTGGGAGAAGGTTCGGATTCTGGGAACTAATTATACTAACCCTGCCTTTTCTAGGAATAGTGATGAATATGTATTAGTCTAGGAGCATAAAAATGAGCTACCTGATGTAACAGGTGTGTGTCCTGGTGGAGCAGAGACTCCTGGCGCACCCAGTGCTGTTTGCTTGCCTCTATTCGTTTAATAAATTGTAAACTTTAAATGGAATCCTATTTGAGACCCAATTATTTATCGCACCATGATGTCATCGATGTACTGCAGGTGTTCAGGAGCTTCCCCCTGCTCCAGCGCAGACTGTATCAGTCCATGGCAAATGGGAGGGCTGTGTTTCCACCCCTGGGGCAGCCAATTCCAAGTGTATTGGACACCCCTCCAAGTGAAAGCAAACTTTGGCCTGCACTCTGCTGCTAGAGGGATGGAGAAAAATGCATTAGCGATATCGATTGTGGCATACCACTTGGCTGCCTTTGATTCCAGTTCATACTGGAGTTCTAGCATGTCCGGCACTGCAGCGCTCAGTGGTGGCGTCACTTCATTCAGGCCACGATAGTCCACTGTTAGTCTCCACTCACCATTAGACTTTTGCACTGGCCATATGGGATTATTAAAAGGTGAACGAGTCTTGCTGATCACTCCTTGGCTCTCCAGCAGATGATTTAGCTTATGGATGGGAATTAGGGAGTCTCGATTGGTGCGATATTGTCGCCGGTGCACAGTTGTGGTAGCGATTGGCACTTGTTCTTTGAGCCTCAGCAGCCTCACATCAGAAGGGTCCTCTGAGAGACCAGGCAAGGTAGACAACTGTTTAATGTCCTCTAAGGCAGCTATGCCAAAAGCCCACCGGTACCCTTTTGTATCCTTGAAATATCCTTTTCTCATATAGTCTATGCCAATGATGCACGGAGCATCCAGGCCAGTCACAATGGGATGCTTTTGCCACTCATTCCCAGTTAGACTCACTTCAGCTTCCAATACAGTTAACTGCTGGGATCCCCCCATCACTCCATAAATACAGATGGGCTCTGTCCCTTTATAGATTGATGGCATTAGAGTACATTGTGCACCGGTGTCTACTAAAGCCTTATACTTCTGTGCATCTGATGTGCCAGGCCATCGAATCCACACAGTCCATTAAACTCGATTGTCCCTTTCCTTCCCCTGGCTGGAGGCAGGGCCCCTCTAGTCCTGGTCAGAATCTTCGCTTCTGTGTTTAAAGGACTGCCTACTGGAAGTTGGAGCAGCAAACTTCTCAGAGAACCCCTTTTTCCCAGTTGTTTTCTTTTGCAACTCACGTATCCGTGCCTCTAGGGTCACGGTAGATTTTCCATCCCATTTCCTCATGTCCTCTCCGTGGTCACATAGGTAAAACCACAGGGTGGCACGGGGTGTGTACCCACCATATTGTCTTCCTTGCACAGATGAACGCTTACCCCTGATATCTGAGACACTGGTTTGTGGAGGAAAATAATTTCTCTTCACGTTGATGGAACTTTTCAGAAAGTTTCTCCACAGCCAAGATGTAGGCCTGTAAGGAAGAGGAGAGACTTTCTTCATACCGCCGGAGTTGTTTAGCCACTTCATACACTGTGGGTTCGTCACGTTCTATCCAGGTCATTACTGCCAATGAGCTGGCATATGATGATGGCGCACTCCGTACAAACTTCCGCCACATGGGTCAGGTACACTTGACTTCATCTGTATCTGTGGATGTTTGTCCGTTTTCAGGGTCCTCATAAATCACCTCCTGTACTGCTAATTCCCTCAGGTACTGGATTCCCTTCTCCATAGTGGTCCACTTGCCTGGTAGACATCCTTGAAGGGATACCTTTCCCTCACAGCAGACAGGAGACGCTTCCAGAGGCTGTAAGGTTGTACTCCATCTCCAATTGCTTTGTCAATGCCTGCATCTCTAGCAAGGGATCCCAGCCGCTTGGCTTCACTTCTATCTAATTCCACGCTCTCGGCTCCAGTGTCCCAGCACCGGAGCAGCCAGGTGACAAGCTGCTCACCTATAGAGCGGCTGAAATCTCTTTGCACATCTCGTAGCTTACGCTGGTATAGGTTTCAGGTAGTTACTGTTGTTTTTTCAACATCTTCATCCTCCTGCTTCCCTGATGTCCCAGCCTCCTAATCTTCTCTGTACCTAGACCTAGCAGAAGACTCTCTGCGTTCTAAACAACCTGAGTCTCTGTTTGCTCTGAGTCTCTCTTCTGTTTGCTTGCCTCTATTTGTTTAATAAATTGTAAATTTTAATTGGAATCCTATTTGAGACCCAATTATTTATCACAATAGCACCCTACCAGCTACTAGGAGGGAAATTAACTCTGTCCTAACTGAAACCAGGACATTGTTTTATTTTCAAACAACACAGGAAACAGTTAAAGAGCAGGCAAGATCATCTATTCTTTTTAGAATCTTAGCTCTGTGTTAAGTTCCTAGGAAGTACTGTAATGTCCAGAGGTAAGTCTAATTAAGATCCCAAGAAGGACTGCAATCTTTTCTGATGCTTTCTATATCTTCTTGCTCTTCTACATCCTTCTACGGCATCTCTCCATATTGCTAAGATAACAACATTAACATGTCTTTCAGAGTATCTAACCTTTTGTCAACCAAGTGCAGGAATTTGGAAGACTCTATAGATACATTGCTCATGCCTCTTACCTAAGTTTAACATCTTCAGTGTACATAGCTACACTTGAGCTAGTCACTCTAGATTGCCTCTACAGTTTATGGAGAAAAATAGCTGCTTGTAGCAATCTGTCTCAACATATTTAGTTGTCAGGATGGGTGGGTGACTGAATAAAAAGTAGCTTTGCAGAAAAATATCTGGGAGTTCTTGTGGACAAGAGGTTGAATGGGAGACAGCAGCTTGCCTGCGTGGCAAAGGTGGCCAGCTGCATTCTGGGCTGCGTAAGCAGGAGATATTTTGGGAGATGCAAAGAGAGAATGGGAAATTGGGTTCATTTAGCTTTAAGGAAAGGCTAAGATCTATCTTACTGCTATCTGCAACCACGTGGTGAGAAAGTGTTGAAAAGATTGAGTCAGACTTGCAAGTTGGAAGGTGTGAAATTTTAGTAAGGTATACGGAATAAATCTGTATGGTGAAGAGTGTGGTCAAGCACTTTAAAGGTTGCTTAGAGTTGCAAGACTACAAATAGAGATATCTCCACTGCTGGAGAGAGTCAAAGCTGTGCTGCACAATGCACTGAGGAACCTCATCCAGATGGATGTGCTTTGAGTGGTAGGTTGGACTAGAGACCTCCAGAAGTCCCTTTCAACCTACCTGAATCTATGATTTGTGCCCTAAAAGTGCATATGGACATTGCAACTAAAAAAAAAAAAAAAAAGGCCAAAAAAAAAAAAGCCAAAGGGCCATAAAGAAAATGACTCAGTCCTATATAAATTTTTCTGTTTTATGTCTAAATCCCAGGTTTTAACAGTGGCTTTTGGGACAACTTCCATTGCTGTGCCTTTCAAAACAAAAAAAATATTTTTTATTTCTACATTTTTTGATATGTTATTTAACCATCTGCCAGTATACAAGCTCATAATATCATCAGTGCATTTGACACATTAAACCTCTGATACTGGTGTCTGTTGTACATGGCAATCAAACTTCAGAGTCATAACAAGACTACTACAAATAGAGATATGCTATTGTGGTTGAGATGTAGCCACTTCTCTTTAGCCAAGCTAGAGAAATAAAACACTCTGAGGAAACAATTATGATTGCCGGATCTGTCCTCAAACCCCAGGAAAGAGGGCACGTATTTGCGTGGAAAGAAACAGTTCTGCCTCTTGTTCTCCCAGTGACGGAGAGACTAGGCTATAACCAAGAAGGACATTTCTATTTTACTTTACAAGTTTTGTTCCTTTTTTTCCTTCTCAGGAGAATGGGTTTCATGTATGGAGTCACTGAGAAATCCATGATTTTTTTGCCTGAAAAGAGGAAGCTGAAGGGGACTAGCATAGAGGTCTATATAGCTGTGAGTAGCATGGAGAACAAGAGTGGGGAAAGACTATAACTGTGTCTTCCAAAGCAAGAAGCAGGATCATCAAAAGAGGCTGGCAGAGGGAAGGTTTCAAAGAAACAAGAGCTATTTGATCTTTGTACAACCTGCAGTTAAGATGCAGAACTCTCTGCTATGGGATGCTGATGGTACTAGAAATTGATGTCAGCTGAAGGAGAGACCCGTGTCCCCAAAATTATTGGGAAAAAACATGGCTATGAAATATAAATAACTAGCTTGGCAATTTCAGGCATTGAAATTTCTTAGAGTTTGGTGTGTTGAAACTCTCAGCAGGGGCTTGCTTAGTCTTATAGCTCTTCCCTTGTTAACTGACATCTAGTCAGTGTTAATGGTGTTAGTGGCAATGACCAGATGGACTGGAATGACTGTTCTTATGACTAGTAAGATGTTTCAAAATGAATGAAATAAACTGCTAGAAGGACAGCTTTTACCTCAGAGACAAATTGGGCTGATGTAAGGCAGACCTTTTTCTTCATATTTTCAATATTTGATACAATCTTGAAACAGAGCTTCAGACTTTGAAAACTGATAATTTCAAATTCAGTCAACAATAAGAGATATTACTTGAAAAGTTTTATCAATATGTTATCTTTTATTTTCTGCCTGTCATGGTTTATTTGCATTTAATAAAACTATTATAGTGAACAACTGTATTGGGAAATTAACATTAATAGCAGAAAATATTTACAGATCACTGTTTAAACAACTGTTAACACAAATGGTAAGGAAAAAAAAAGGATTTTATTCTGTTGGTTGTGGAAACAAAGTCAATTCTATATCAGCATTGTGCTGATATTTTAAAACAAAAACAAAAATGAGAACAAAACCAAAAACAAACTGAAAAAAGAAAAAAAGAATGAAACAAAAGACATCCCTAAAATTAAATTTGTAAATCCATATTTAGAAGCCTATATGGCTACCTTTAAAATTGTCAGCACCACAGAGATTTCCTGTGGAGCTGGCAATGGCATTCTGGAAACTGTTATAGTACAGGTTTAAGTAGGATCTTTCTTTTCTAAGCAGACTGCACCATTTCCAGATTCAGTCTAGTGAAAGGGTCTTCTACAATAGCTGTTCTGAAGCTTATCTCCATCTTTAAATCAGATAGATTTTTAGGAGTATTATTTTAAGGAAAACTCATCAATAATGTATTCTAGACATGGCATTTTCTTTTCTATTTCTTTCTTATTATCATTATTTATTTATCTATGCCTTCCTTTTTAGGGTTAGATTCAGCTTTTATCCATTTTTATATCATTCTAAAATAAGATATCTTTCTTTTTTCCATCTTCCCCTAAGTGCTTGCTTATGGCTATCATGAGAAACTCAAGGGATATAGGGATATGAAACATTTCTTCTTTTTTTTCCTATTATTTAGCTGATTTAAAAAAAAAAAAAAAAAAAGATTACACTCCAGACCTATATGCCTATATGGTTGTATTAGTCAGTTTAGGCTGATTTAGGAACAGACAGGCTAGGATGCAGTTTATCTCATCCTTTTTGGACATTGAAAATAGATCAAATGAGTCACAGGGTACATTCAATCCCTTGCCACCTTGTTCAGAAGGAAACAATTTCACTTTGAAAATCCAATATCTATTTATTCCCTGTATTTTTTTTATATGGCATTGCCACTGGAAGAATGAACATAAAACATTCAGCATAAAAAAAATCCCAAATCACATTACAATTATTATCCCTCAGCATTTTACCCTATTTCAATGGTAAAATAATGCCCTTTTCTCCTCACACACATGAGTAGTTCAGAATTGGAAATGACCTCAGAAGAAGGCAATTGCAGCACAGAAGGTCTCTAAGAGCAGATCCAAGTTAAAAGTAATATAAATAAGGTTTCCAATTTTTCAGTTCAGCTGAAAAGCAATTCCTTTGCCAGAAAATGTTCTTTAACACTTGCCATCTGTTGGTTTTAATTTTTATTGATTTTGAATGAAAATCACACTGACTGTAAAGGTTTGATGCTTGAATTTAACAATACATAAGAGACCAAACTTCTAACTAGTTCTTTAAAAGTTACCTTTTTTTTTTTTTCAGTCAGTGGATGCAAATATTATAATGGACTTATTAAAACAAAGGCAAACATTTCTAAGTAACATTTTCATGAATCAGAGGTGTTGAGTTCAGGAACGCGATTTTTACTTTAGCTAGAGCAGTAAGTGACCTGCACTTCTGAAAATCAAGCTCTCAAGCCTGGATTTAATTTAGCCTTTATGAAATAAATAGATGAATTGCTTTGGCATTTCATAAGCATCAAAACAAACAAGCAGATGTTTTTTTGAATAAAAAATAAATAAAACAGACTCTAAAGGAAACATTTTTGTGGGAATCACAGCTTCTATTTATTTATTTATTTATTTTCAGTTCAAGAACTCTGAAAGGCCATTTACTTCCAATTTGAGGAGAGATGGCAAAGGTTTCCTGAAAAGAAAAGAAAAAAACAAAAACAAACAAACAAACAAAAAAACTGGCATTTTCACTGAACAATTAACAACACTTAGAACGAGGAAATAACAGTTCTATTTCCTTCAATGCTCTTGCTCATCTTCTGACCACACAGGACTCCATGTCAGCTGTGAAAGCCCTAATGCTCAAAGTACAAGCCAGAATCAAAATCATAGCATTTCATTATGTCTCACTCAGGAGCAGATGTTTTTTACACAGCATCTCTGAGATAAGCACGCACCGTTATCTCTGTGCCACAGCTGAATAAAATATAGTGGACCGAATGTCCTGCCTATAGTCACAAAGGTCACACTTTAAAAAATATGTAAAATGTCAAATCTATTGTTATCCATAGTAGATCACCCTGCCAGTAGCCAGCCAAATAACAAATGAAGATTTACATGGGTAGTTCTTTAGAAATGTTTTGTAAGTAATCCCCCCAAAACACTTCTGATTTGAAGCCTTACAATCATATTGCTCAGTCAAAGGCAAAATACCATGGGGAATGGGGGTTGTACAAAATAAATCTATCATCACTAAAATAGAAAAGTTTTCACCAATGCCGTGTTTAACCTCTTTCTGATACATGCAGCCTTTTAAATAACATCTTCTATGAGGCACTAAAGCTTTAATATCAACAGTATCCCTGAAATGAGGGAAGTGAAAAAAACAAAACAGGAAGTGCAGAAACTGCTATCAGTTCCATTCACAATGGCAGAATGACTCTAATAGCAGAGATGTTTATGAGTCATAAATTACCATTTATAAATGCAATGGTTAGCATTCATTTCAATGGACAACATATGTTAGCAACATTTTTAAATAGCTTGAACTGATAAATAGGCCAGTGAAGTGGCTCAATTTGTTAAAATGCTAGCACATTAACTACTCCATGTGGTGGTGGCATGTTTGCATCTCTGACACTGTCTGCTTGGGTCTTATGGAAATAGACACTTGCCTTGAATTTATGAACTGATACAATCAGGCTATTTTTCATAATGATTTATGAGGAATCACTGTTTGCAGACTGAGTGATCCATCTATGACTACGTTGACCTCAGTCCCACCAATCTGTATACCATGACCACATTCCACATGTTTTAGCCTCTGGTACCTTGTCTTGAGAAACTGGCTGATTTCCTAAGGGTGTTTGAATCTTATATTTTGTCATTTTAAAGGAGTTATATAACTAACCTGGTCATTATTATAGTGAGACCATTATTACAGTCACACAGAGTTCAGCTGAAGACTTATCTGAGACCATCTCTACTCCTACCATGAAAACTTTAGCATTGCATTCATCATCTACAGATGCTCTTTCTTTCACCTCATGTTATGGCAAACACAATTTTCAGTGAAAATAAATAAATAAATGTTATAACTGAAGAAAATACAAAGCTGCTAACAACTACAATATTCTACTGTGCAGACTTTGAATAATATTTATGGAAACTTTGTGTTGGTCTGTTTGTACTCTATTTGTATCTAATTAGCTTTCCTTTGTCCTATCAATAGCTTTTGGAAACTGTCTTGACACTTGCATTTCACTGAAATGCCCCTTCAGGCCTCCAAAATATAGTGCAGATTTATGAGTACAGTGTCTCTGGACTAGCTGAATAAAAGTATCTGGGAATCTCAACATTTTAGTTTCTCTTCTTCTTCTTCTTCTTTCTCCTCTTTTTCTTTTTCTTTTCAGGTGAATTTCTCTTCATCAGCTTTAGGAGGATTCTAAAAAATTAGATCTGGCACCAAATATGCACCTATTTATTCTTTCCATAATTAGATTTTTATGCTGGTAACTCTTCTATTTAGAAATGAGGGTGCTTTAATGACAATGACAACTGCAATAATAATAATGACAATGATGATGATAAAGATGCAGTGGTACCTGAAAATCATAAGCAGACTGGATCCCATTATATTAAGTGTCATGGAAATTTGGGGAAATAATCAAACATGCTGGATGCAAAACTAAACTAAAAAAGATATGCAAAAGAAAAAGGAAAAAAAAGAACAAAAGACACTAAAATGTGGATTTATTCTACATATTCAGAGATGTGAATGGAAGTGGAGTACATCTTTGCAATCATTTGTTAAAGCATCTGGTTCCATTTAGTTTTCTAATGGTGAAACTCTTCGTATCTAATCTCAAAATCAAAAGACCTCTATCCATCTCTACTGAACATCCTTCAAGAAGGGCCACTCTGGTAAACTTGTCGTTTCAACTTTTTCCCAGAAGGATCTGGAAGTTTAAAGTTTAATAAGTGCTTACAGTTTCAGAAACCTAAGAATATGTAAAGATTTGATGAGCTATTGATTTTGAAGATGCAACCATTTGAGAAACATTGCAGTGCAATAGTTTGAGGAAATAGCTCAGATACCTTCTCAATCTCAACTACTAGAGAGAGTAAAATGAGCAGAATTCAACCACTCACACTGAAAGTAGTAAAGAAAGCAATGACGACTTGAGTCTTCAAGTATGTAGAAGACTTCAAGACTGGTGTTTGTGTGGAAAACCTTAAATTTCATGAGTCCTAAAACAAGTGAATCAGCTGATATATGAGGAAGAAAATTTCTAAGCCAAGGTGAAAAATTTTTGTGTGACCATGTCCAATTTCACACATGATGAAAATGACCACTATATGCCAGGGCACACCAAAGGAAGTGCTGCGTTTGAAGACAAGCTTCTCTACAAGCCAAATACCTTTACTGGCTTATTTACAGAGAGGCTGAGCAGCTCTACCTGTAAACAAAGCATCACAGAGCAGAATCTAAAAAATCAGGCACTGAAGAAATCACAAATTGAATTTCTTGAATTTCAGAAATCATAGAATCATAAAATATCCCGAATTGGAAGGGACCCATAAGGATCATCGAGTCCAACTCCTCGCACCACACAGGTCTACCCAAAATTTAGACCATGTGACTAAGTGCACAGTCCAATCTCTTCTTAAATTCAGACAGGCTTGGTGCAGTGAGGAGCCTCCTTCACTGAGGAGCCCGTTCTAGTATGCAACCACCCTCTCGGTGAAGAACCTCCTCCTGATGTCTAGTCTAAACTTCCCCTGCCTCAGCTTGACACCATTCCCACAGGTCCTATCACTGCTGATTAAGAACAATCAGTCGACACCTGCTTCTCCACTCCCCCTCACGAAGAAGCTGTAGACTGCAATGAGGTCTCCCCTCAGCCTCCTCTTCTCCAGGCTGAACAGGCCAAGTAACCTCAGCTGCTCCTCATATGTCTTCCCCTCTAGGCCCGTCACCACCTTTGTCGCCCTCCTCTGGACACTCTCCAACAGTTGAATGTCCTTTTTGTACTGTGGTGCCCAGAACCGCACACAGTACTCGAGGTGAAGCCGCACCAGCGTAGAGTAGAGCGGGACAATCACTTCCCTCGACTGACTAGCAAGTTTGTGCTTGATGCATCCCAGGATATGGTTAGCCCTCCTGGCTGCCAGGGCACACTGCTGGCTCATAGTCAGCTTGCTGTCAACCACAACCCCCAGATCCCTCTCTGTGGGGCTGCTTTCCAGCATCTCATCGCCCCGTCTGTATGTATAGCCAGGGTTACCCCGTCCCACTGAAGAAATCAGGCACTGCTTTAAAACCTGTCAGAATGAAGGATTTGGAAGTCAAATTTTTATTTAAGGTCCCTTCACATTATAGCTGTTTTTTCCTTTATGGTCACCAAACAGTCAAGGCAGGTAGTGTAGAGCTGAGTTCAACCCAAATAAGTGTTCAGGAGCAAATAGCTACAGAAAGGGGACTTTTCTCTCATTTATTTGTCATAGATTGTCCCATATAGTCCTTTCACATTGGCTTAACAGCTTTATCACCATACAGTTCATTAGTTCTTGCTATTTCTGCTGGGTTGTACTGGGTCTGGCTGGGATGTTAACTTTCCCTGCAGCAGCCCATACAGTGCCACGCTCTGCACTTGTAGCTAGAACAGCAGTGTTATCACACTAGTGTTGTGTCTGCTGCTGAGAAGTGCTGGCACAGTATCAGGACTTTCTCTAACCCTTCTGGGGGGTGGGCAAAAAGTGAGAAAGAAACATCACCAGGGCAGCTGACCTAAACCAACCAAAGAGATATTCCATACCATATGATGTCACACTCAGCAATAAAAGGTGGAAGAAGGAGGAAGAGGGAAGGGATGGGCTTTTGTTGCAAAAACGTCTGTCCTCCTCGCGAACACCGGCTACGTGCGTTGAGGCCCTGCTTCAAGGGCATCGCGCATTTGTGGGAAGTAGAGAATAATTTCTTTCCTCTGCACTTCCACATAGCCTTTACTTGTTTTGTTTTGTTGTTCCCTTTCCCCCTCCCTTTCCCCTTTCCCTTTTTCCCTTTTTCCCTTTAGTTGAATTGTTAATTAATAATATTTCCTTAATATATATATGTTTTTCCCTTTAATTAAATTATCCTTATCTCAACCCGTGAGTTGTTCTTTCCTTTACTCCTTCCCCTTCTCATCTGAGGAGGGGGAGTGAGAGAGCGGTTGTGGTGTTCAGCTGCCTAGCACGGTAAAACCACCACATGGGTAAAACATGTTTAATTTATGCCCAGCTTAGGACTGAAATATATTCTCCATAAAACTTTAAAAAGGAAAAAAATATTTAAAATGTTCCTTCCAGCATAACCGTCACTAACAAATAATGAACTTGTTTATCATTCCTATTTTAAGTCTGATACTTCAGGCATTTCAAAATCCTTTTCAGACTATTATCTACGGCCCTTCAAACCCTTCATGTTGTTTTCCTCTCTTTTATATCAGTAATAGGTTTTAAGACTCATAGTAATGGATGCAAAGATATTACTGTTTTAGGGCAATAAAATTGTTCTTTAGCAGTTAATTGTGCTCTTTGCAACAGTGAGAAGCATTTTAAATTAGCAGTTGGAGAAAGCTAGGGCAGAGACTATATAAGACTGCAGCAATTTATTGGCTGTTACCTAATGGAAAAGTTAGTTCATTAATGCTTAAGTCAGTTGTTAATTACTAAAGGTTGCAATGTAAAGTTTGACTTTAAAAATAAATAAATTATTTTCTAGAAACTGTGTTGACAATTGTAATAAATTGTGAATATTTGTTCATTATGTAGAGTAAGAAGGGTGAAGTTACACAATAACAAAGGTTGAGACATGCGGTTAAGCAAACAGACTGTGATATCACAGGGTTAAGTAAAATTCCTGATTTGTACAGAGACCTTGTGATCTCATGCTGAAACAAATTCACCGCAGAATAATACCCGAACCTATCAGAATACCCGGAACTACGAGACTATATAACTGGGACTCTGAAACAAGCAAGTAAATAGTTAAATGTAAAAGAATGCTTAGTTAACTAGACAGTAGAATGAACTGTTGTTTGCATACTGAGATTGGAATAGAATATATACTCAAAGTTATCTGTTGGCTGGGGAGGAGGTTGTCTGAATCTGTAGGATATGCTGTTGGAGGCCAGGAGGCGAAGGATGTGTGGAGACTGGTTGCGGGGGCTTGCCAGACCATCACGTCCCAGGCAGAAAACAGGTGGACAACAAGGACATAAATTAGCTCAGACCAATAAAGAAACTGCAAACCTGCCAAATCACTACATTCCAGGCCAAAGGTGAAAAATACACTGCGAGGAAGACCTACGGCCTTCCTCCCAAAGACCACTGCCCATGTCC
>MU016696.1:363687-409551 GCA_011076525.1 Nettapus auritus | reverse complement strand
TTATGTCATGCTGAGGTTACACTCTTTTCAATACATTTTAATTAATCACCATTTTCATCTATGATATATAGCAATCATGGTAGTGATGACATACAGTATTATACAGTAATTAATATAATACAATTCAGCTCATGGGCTATTTTCACCCAGTATTAAATCCCCTTGAGGTACACATCGGACCTCCCCATTTTTTTGCATTACCCACCAAGTGCATCCAGGTCCCTGAGCAAAAGCAATCCCGCGAATGGGTTTGCCTTTTCCTGAGGCAGGAGTAGCCCAGACTGTCTTTCCCAGCATGTTTCTTATATGCACTACAGGAACTTTATCCCCTTCTACAGTACGTAACAGGTTTGATTGGGCAGGTCCAGCTCGGTTAGCAGATCCCCTAGTATTGACTAACCAGGTGGCCTTTGCCAAATGTGTGTCCCAGTTTTTAAATGTCCCAGCACCCATTGCTTTCAGTGTAGTCTTTAACAGTCCATTATATCGCTCAACTTTCCCGGAGGCTGGTGCATGATAAGGAATGTGATACACCCACTCAATACCATGTTCTTTGGCCCAAGTGTCTATAAGGTTGTTTCGGAAATGAGTCCCGTTGTCTGACTCAATTTTTTCTGGGGTGCCATGTCACCATAGGACTTGTTTTTCAAGGCCCAGGATAGTGTTCTGGGCGGTGGCATGGGGCACAGGATATGTTTCCAGCCATCCGGTGGTTGCTTCCACCATTGTAAGTACGTGGCGCTTGCCATTGCGGGTTTGAGGGAGTGTGATGTAATCAATCTGCCAGGCCTCTCCATATTTATATTTCAGCCATCGTCCTCCGTACCAGAGAGGCTTTGACCGTTTGGCTTGCTTGATTGCGGCACATGTTTCACAGTCATGAATAACCTGTGCTATAGCATCCATGGTCAGGTCCACCCCTCGATCATGAGCCCATCTGTATGTTGCATCTCTGCCTTGATGGCCTGAGGTGTCATGGGCCCATCGGGCTATAAATAATTCACCTTTATGTTGCCAGTCCAGGTCCACCTGAGCCACTTCGATCTTAGCAGCCTGATCCACCTGCTGGTTGTTTTGATGTTCTTCAGTAGCCCGATTCTTGGGCACATGAGCATCTACATGGCGTACCTTTACAACTAGGTTCTCTACCCGGGCAGCAATATCTTGCCACAAAGCCGCAGCCCAGATGGGTTTACCTCTGCGCTGCCAGTTGTTCTGCTTCCATTGTTGTAACCACCCCCACAGGGCATTTGCTACCATCCATGAATCAGTATAAAGGTAGAGAACTGGCCATTTTTCTCGTTCAGCAATATCTAAAGCCAGTTGGATGGCTTTCACTTCTGCAAACTGACTCGATTCACCTTCTCCCTCAGTAGCTTCAGCAACTTGTCGTGTAGGACTCCATACAGCAGCCTTCCATCTCCGATGCTTTCCCACAATACGACAGGACCCATCAGTGAACAGAGCATATCTCTTCTCATCTTCTGGTAGCTTGTTGTACAGTGGGGCTTCTTCAGCACGGACCACTTCCTCCTCTGGTGATATCCCAAAGTATTTGCCTTCTGGCCAGTCCATAATAACTTCCAAGATTCCTGGGCGACTGGGGTTTCCTATTCGAGCCCGCTGAGTAATCAGTGCAACCCACTTGCTCCATGTAGCATCAGTGGCATGATGTGTAGAGGGGACCCTTCCTTTGAACATCCAGCCCAGTACTGGCAGTCGGGGTGCCAGGAGGAGCTGTGCTTCAGTACCGACCACTTCTGAAGCAGATCGAACTCCTTCATATGCTGCCAATATTTCCTTTTCGGTTGGAGTGTAGCGGGCCTCAGATCCTCTGTATCCCCGACTCCAGAACCCTAGGGGTCAACCTCGAGTTTCCCCAGGTTCCTTCTGCCAGAGGCTCCAGGTGGGGCCATTCTCCCTGGCTGCGGTGTAGAGCACATTCATTACATCTGGTCCTGTTCGGACTGGCCCAGGGGCTACTGTATGAACTATTTCCTGCTTCATTTGTTCAAAGGCTTGTCGTTGCTCAGGGCCCCATTCAAAATCGTTCTTCTTACGGGTTACTTGGTAGAGCGGGTTTACAATCAGACTGTAATTTGGACTGTGCATTCTCCAAAACCCCACGACACCTAGGAAAGTTTGTGTTTCTTTTTTGCTAGTTGGTGGAGACATAGCTGTTATTTTGTTGATCACATCCATTGGGATTTGACGACGTCCATCCTGCCATTTTATTCCTAAAAACTGGATCTCTCGTGCAGGTCCTTTAACTTTGTTTTGTTTTATGGCAAAACCAGCCTTCAGAAGGATTTGGACTATTTTCTTCCCTTTCTCAAAAACTTCCTCTGCTGTGTCACCCCACACAATGATGTCATCGATGTACTGCAGGTGTTCAGGAGCTTCCCCCTGCTCCAGCGCAGACTGGATCAGTCCATGGCAAATGGTAGGGCTGTGTTTCCACCCCTGGGGCAGCCAGTTCCAGGTGTACTGGACACCCCTCCAAGTGAAAGCAAACTGTGGCCTCCACTATGCTGCTAGAGGGATATAGAAGAATGCATTAGCAATATCAATTGTGGCGTACCACTTGGCTGCCTTTGATTCCAGTTCATACTGGAGTTCTAGCATGTCCGGCACTGCAGCGCTCAGTGGTGGTGTCACTTCGTTCAGGCCCCGATAGTCCACTGTTAGTCTCCACTCACCATTAGACTTTCGCACTGGCCATATGGGACTATTAAAAGGTGAATGAGTCTTGCTGATCACTCCTTGGCTCTCCAGCTGACTAATTAACTTATGGATGGGAATCAGGGAGTCCTGATTGGTGCGATATTGTCGCCGGTGCACAGTTGTGGTAGCGATTGGCACTTGCTGTTCTTCGACCCTCAGCAACCCCACCACAGAAGGATCCTCTGAGAGACCAGGCAAGGTGGACAGCTGTTTAGTGCCCTCTGTCTCTAAGGCAGCTATGCCAAAAGCCCACCGGTACCCTTTTGGATCCTTGAAGTACCCTCTCTTGAGGTAGTCTATGCCAAGGATGCATGGAGCCTCTGGGCCAGTCACAATGGGATGCTTTTGCCACTCATTCCCAGTTAGACTCACTTCAGCTTCCAATGCAGTTAACTGTTGGGATCCTCCTGTCACTCCAGAGATACAGATGGGTTCTGTCCCTTTATAGATTGATGGCATTAGAGTACATTGTGCACCGGTGTCTACTAAAGCTTTATACTTCTGTGCATCTGACGTGCCAGGCCATCGAATCCACACAGTCCAATAAACTCGATTATCCCTTTCCTCCCCCTGGCTGGAGGCAGGGCCCCTCTAGTCCTGGTCAGAATCTTCGCTTCTGTATTTAAAGGACTGCCTACTGGAAGTTGGAGCAGCAAACTTTTGAGAGAACTCCTTATTCCTAATTGTTTTCTTTTGCAACTCACGTACCCGGGCCTCTAGGGTCACGGTAGATTTTCCATCCCATTTCCTCATGTCCTCTTTGTGGTCACGTAGGTAAAACCACAGGGTAGCACGGGGTGTGTACCCACCATATCGTCTTCCTTGCGCGGATGAACGCTTACCCCTGATAGCTGAAACACTGGTTTGTACAGGCGGGGAGGAAAATAATCTCCCTTCAAGTTGGTGGAACTTTTCAGAAAGTTTATCCAAAGTATTCTCTTTTAGTTGATGGACACTTTCAGAAAGTTTCTCCACAGCCGAGACGCAGGCCTGTAAGGAAGAGGAGAGACTTTCTTCATACCACCGGAGTTGTCTAGCCACTTCATACACTGTGGGTTCGTCACGTTCTCTCCAGGTCATTACTGCCAATGGGTTGGCATATGATGATGGTGCACTCCGTACAAACTTCCGCCACATGGGTCGGGTACACCTGACGTCATCTGGATCTAGGGATATTTGTTCGTTGTCTAGGTCCTCATAAATCACCTCCCGTACTGCTAATTCCCTCAGGTACTGGATTCCCTTCTCCATAGTGGTCCACTTGCCTGGATGACATATAATTTCTTCCTTGTAGGGATACCTTTCCCTCACAGCTGACAGGAGACGCTTCCAGAGGCTGTAAGATCGTACTCTGTTTCCAATTGCTTTGTCAATGCCTGCATCTTTAGCAAGGGATCCCAGCCGCTTGGCTTCACTTCTGTCTAACTCCACACTCTCGGCTCCAGTGTCCCAGCACCGGAGCAGCCAGGTGACAAGCTGCTCACCTATAGAGCGGCTGAAATCTCTTCGCACGTCTCGTAGCTCACGCTCGCATAGGTCTCGGGTAGATACTGCTATTTTTGATACATCTTCATCTTCATCCTCCTGCTCCCTGGATGGCCCGGCCTCGTCTTCTCTACACCTAGACCCAGCAGAAGACTCTCTGCGTTCTAAGCGACCTGAGTCTCTGTACCATTTTTTCACCTTGGTCACAGGGGCAGCTTGCACTGCTATAGCTCCTTTCTCTGGCCCAGCCATAGGGTCTACCACTGGGGCTGGATTACCCTCTGCAGGTGCAACTTGAACAGCTACAGCTTGTTTCTCTGGCCCAGGAGCTGGAGCAACTGCAGGAGCTGGAGCTGGAGCAGCGACAGGAGCTGGAGCGGCTGCAGGAGCTGGAGCAGGAGCTGGAGCTGGAACTGGAGCAGTTGCAGAAGCCGGAGCTGGAGCAGTTACAGAAGCTGGATCTGGAGCGGCTGCATGGGCTGGAGCGGCTGCAGGGGCTGGAACTGGAGCAGCTGCAGAGGCTAGAACTGGAGTGGCTGCAGGAGCTGGAGCAGCTGCATGGGCTGGAGTGGCCGCAGGGGCTGGAACTGGAGCAGCTGCAGGAGCTGGAACGGTAGCGGTTGCAGAAACTGGAGCTGGAGTGGTTGCAGAAGCTGGAACTGGAGCGGCTGCAGGGGCTGGAGCTGGAGCTGGAGCGGCTGCAGGGGCTGGAGCTGGAGCGGCTGCAGGGGCTGGAGCTGGAGCTGGAGTGGCTGCAGGGGCTGGAACTGGGTTGATAGTAGCATCAATTGCAGCTCGATAAGCATAGGCCAGACCCCAGCACGTTATAGAGAGTTGTGTCACTTTGGAACTGTCAGAATCATTACACCTTTTCTTCAAGCATTTTACCAGTTTTTTAGGGTTTTGCAGTTGTTCAGGGGTGAATTTCCAAAACATCGGAGGTGCCCACTGCTCTAGATGCTTACCCATATCCTCCCACAGTCCCTGCCACTCACCACTATCTTGCCTCAGGACGGATCTCTGAATGAGTTTTCTAAGTAGTTGTTTAACCTTAAGCAAAACCTGAAACATATTCAGTAGACATAACAACAAGACCATACTGGTCTGAGTATCCCTAGGATATTCAACATCTTGGAGAACTATCGTAACTAGCTTGGAGGATAAGAGGGTGGTGAAGGAGAAAAGGGAAGTGAACAAGTAGGAAAAAGTATCTTCCCCTGTCCCCTCCACAGACTGGCTCCCTGACGAAAAAAGGCAATAGGTGTAATTGCTAATAGTTCCCGAGATACGGCTTCCAAAGCACAGAGTCGATGACAGTGCTGAGTACAAGTACCAGGTTAGCGTCATGACCAGATATTGTATCGTTTCATAAGCTATTGCTACACAGCACAGTACCGTAACAATCTTAAACCAGGGCCCGGAAAGGATAAACAGCACGACAGGGATCACATACAGGAGGTAACATACAATAAAACACAGTTTGGAATACAGGCGCAGCAGAGGCGAGATTAAAGCAATCAACATTGTGACTAGCAACTATTAAGCAGGTCAATTTTAGTTTAACACACTCTGATCAGATCTGTCGTTATCTCAACCCTTCGTGCCCCACGTTGGGCACCAAAAAGACTGTTGTGGTTTAACCCGGCCGGCAGCTAAACACCACACAGCCGTTCGCTCACCCTCCCCCCTCCCTCTCTGGGATGGGGGAGAGAAACAGAAAAGTAAAACGAGAGTTGAGATAGAGACAGTTTATTAAGATAGGAAACAATAATAATAATAATAATAATAACAGTAATAATAATAATAGTGTATATGAAACAAGTGATGCACAATGCAATTGCTCACCACCCATTGACCAATGCCCAGTCTATACCTGAGCAGCCGGCCCCCCCAACCCGGCTAGCCACCCCTATATATTGTTTAGCATGACGTCAGATGGTATGGAATACTCCTTTGGCCAGTTTGGGTCAGCTGTCCTGGGTCTGTCCCCTCCCAGTTGTTGCTGTACCCCGAGCCTGCCTGCTGGCAGGACAGAGTGAGGAGCTGAAAAGTCCTTGGCTTGGTACAAGCACTGCTCTGCAACAACCAAAACATCGGCATGTTATCAGCATTCTTCCCATCCTAATCCAAAACACAGCATTCCACCAGCTACTAGGAGGAAACTGTCCCAACTGAAACCAGGACAAAAAGATAATCGAGTATTAATACCCTCTAATTTGATATGGCCCACAGTTCTTACAGAACACAATAAAACACATTGGGGAGCTGACACACACAATAACCCCAATGCCAAGAATAGAATAAAATTTGGAATAGTTGGTAAGGGAAATCATCCAGGGCAACAGTGACAAATTGATTTTTCAGAACTCCCTAGAAAAGGGGGGTATCACTATTTACTGGTTCTGACTGACACGTTTTCAGGATGGCCTGAAGCCCTTCCCTGTTGAACAAACAAAGCAAGAGAAGTGGTCTTATTAAAGTCTTATTAGATGAAATAATACCACGTTTCAGGATTCCAGTAGCAATGTATTCTGATAGAGGTTCATATTTTTGCGCGCACGTGATACAACAGATAAGTAAGATTCTAAAGATAGATTGGCAACTACATACTCCGTATAGACCACAGGCAAGTGGACAAGTAGAAAAAAAAATGAACCATCTAATTAAACAACAAATAGCTAAAATCGGACAAGAAGCTAATTTGTCATGGCTTCAATCCCTTTGAAATCTTATATGGAAGGCCGTATCAATCTCTATTTAGTGGAGAGGATCTAACGCAGTTAGGATATATGCTTATATCAGAAACAATTAAATAAATTACATAAATTTATTTTAGGGACCAGGGCTAGAGAGTTGGATCAACCAATCCACCCCTTTATGCCTGGGGATTATATATATATAAAGACTGTTTCAGGACAACCCCTAGAAGAAAATTGGAATGGACCGTATCAAGTGTTGCTGACAACTCATACTGCTATCAAGATTAAAGAACAAGCCTCTTGGATTCACCATTCTCGAGTGAAGAAAGCTCCAGAAGCCTCCTGGAAAGCAATGCTGGGTGACGGTGAACTGAAACTGAAGCTTAGTCGAAAAAAATGAGGACATTACGGTTGGGAGCATTTGGTAATGTAATTAGCAGAAATTTAGTTAACAGAACCATTTTTATTTTTCTGGCTTATAGTTGTAATTTTGATTCAATAATTGAAAGGTGCCCCTGTGACAATAGAGAATGGTGAGTGGCCTTGGTCTGGAGCCGTAACAACAAAAGAGAAGAGCATTAATGGAAAGTTAGGAGTTGTGGTTATTTGGCCAACAAATGGTGACCATTTACATACATTATCAGAATGGCAAAAAAATTAGGGGAAGAATGGACACACCAAAGAACCATAGAGGATGAAATTAAAATAGGATGCCAAATGATTAATGGAACGACCCACGAGAAAGTAATGGGGATTTTAGTGAAACCAATTTCCAAAAATGACCAACAGGAAGGTTGTATCCACCCCGGTACAGAAATCACAACTGGTGGGATGCCCTCTTTGGATGGTCGCCAACTGCAACTGGGATTTTGAACACCTTATCTCACCCCATTATTGTTTTATTGATATCAGTTGGTATAAGTCTAGTATTATATCATCTTTTTTTAATGCTCGTTTGGAACTGGAAAATGTTACAACGAATGGCCGTATTAGCTTCCTTGACAAAAGTACATGGCAAGGCTTTGAGGGATACATATCATAGAGATTGGGAAGAAAAACATCTGTATTAAGTAAAAGAATTTACTAAGATTTTCCAGAAAAGGGGGGAATGATATTGTATGAACTCACTTTAGGACAGAATAAATCTTGTAGTCAAAATATAATGAGAATAAGACATCCTCATGTATATTGTGTCTGCTAGCATCTTGTTGAAACTTGGGCTGAAACACACCAAAGGGGGGAAAGATAGATAACGGGATGCTGGCTGAGGCTGAAACTTGAGATAAAAACACACCAAATGGGGAAAGACAGATAACAGGTTGTCAGCCGAAACTGGTTCTGCAGCTTGGAAAACAGCTAACCCTGCTGACTCAGCATTTTTAAACAAAAGGTGAAAAGTGCACTGCGAGGAAGACCTATGGTCTTCCTCCCAAAGACCACTGCCCACGTCCCGAAGACCCCTGCCCACCATTCTTGGAAGAATCTGTGCAAGCGCAAAGGACTGATAAGCTAATTAGTATACGAAGCGAGAGTAGGCGGGATTAGGTAATGAATATGTATAGGCGTTACTGGAATATTCATTGTTTTGCTGTATAAATATGAGATAGTTTGTCACTTCAGGTATGCACGTTAGGCGGAGAGATCCCCCGTGCATCCAGCGCTGCCAATACAGAATACTTCGTCACTAAGAAAATTTCTGACTTCGTTCTTCAAATCACAGGTGAGGATGTGTTCACCTGGGTGTCGACCATAGTCCTTTCGTATTTCTCACAACTCACTCAGGGATAGGGATCAAGTGGTTTCTGAATCATTTCTTATTTCCATCTCTTCTTCCTGCTGTTCTTGTGACGGCCCTGCTTTAGAGGTGCCTGCCTTTTCCCCTTCTCCCTCCCTCTTAGGAGAGGCTTCTTCCCTTACTAAGTGAGCTGACTTCCATTTCCATTGTTTTGACTTGACTATGGGGGCGACTGATACCATAGTCGGTCGGTCCTTTGGGTCAGCCACAGCACGTGTTATCTGGTCATCAGATTCAGAGACTTCCTCCCCCTCTTCAAAGTGCTGAATGATGTTAAACAGTGTTTGATAGGAGTAAGCCAGGACCCAGCACAATGCTGCAAGCTGTCGTTCTCCAGCATTGTCAGGGCATACGACTCTCAAACATTTTCTCAGGTTTTCCGGATTTTGCACTTGTTCAGGGGTGAAGTTCAAAACTATTGGGGGAGACACCCGTGACAGGTACCTGCCTATATCCTCCCACACACCTTGCCACTCGCCATAAGACTGTTTTGGGATAGATTGCCAGGTAAGCTTTCTAAACAATCGGCTAATCTTAGAGAGAAGAGGAGCCCCGTTATGCAGAATTAGAAATAGCAATATATGGCCTACACATGGATATTCAAAGTACTCAAAAACTGTTATAATTAGCCCACTGTGAAAGAAGGAGACTGTACCATTCCTGATTTCATTCATAAACTGACTACCATTCCTGATATCATTCATAAACTGACTTCCAGATGAGGAAAAGAAGGCAGTGTAATTCTGAATATTCTCTAAAAGATAGTTTCCGTGAGACCCAAATGATAACAGGGCAGAGCCTGAATGCCAGATTAAACTCAAGGTCAGTGCTTGGCAGCACAGCAAGTTTAAAAAAACGAACACAGATTGTAGCACATTCTCAGATCGAATACAGAGAAAGGAGAATATGACACGGATTGCATGACATGTGATCAAACCAACCAATATTAACAAGACACTGAACATGGTGACTAGCAAGTAAGTGTGTTAGTTGTAAGACTTTTAATCAATTTTATTGTTATCTCAACCCTTCGAGCCCCACATTGGGCGCCAAAAAGGACTGTGGTGGTTTTACTGTACTGGGCAGCTGAACACCACAACCGCTCCCCCACTCCCCCTCCTCAGATGAGGGGAAGAAGTAAAGGAAAGAACAACTCACGGGTTGAGATAAGGATAATTTAATTAAAGGGGAAAATATATATATATATAAAGGATATATTATTAATTAACAATTCAACTAAAGGGAAAAAGGGAAAGGGGAAAGAGAGGGGGAAAGGGAACAGCAAAACAAAACAAGTAAAGGCTATGTGGAAGTGCAGAGGAAAGAAATTATTCCCTACTTCCCACAAATGAGCGATGCCTGACCATGTCCTTGAAGCAGGGCCTCAACGCACGTAGCCGGTGTTCACGAGGAGGACAGACGTTTTCACAACGAAAGCCCACCCCTCCCCTCTTCCTCCTTCTTCCACCTTTTATTGCTGAGTGTGACATCATATGGTATGGAATATCTCTTTGGTTGGTTTAGGTCAGCTGCCCTGGTGATGTTTCTTTCTCACATTTTTGCCCACCCCCCAGGAGGGTTAGAGAAAGTCCTGATACTGTGCCAGCACTTCTCAGCAGCAGACAGAACACTAGTGTGATACCACTGCTGTTCTAGCTACAAGTGCAGAGCGCGGCACTGTATGGGCTGCTGCTGGGAAAGTTAACATCCCAGCCAGACCCAGTACACTAGTTCAAATCCACCTCGTCTTCACTGAATCCCCAGTCTGGATTCAGTTCATCGTGCCAGGTAAAACTGAGATGTTTGTTACTTGTGGTAGTTCATTATCTTGTGAATTACTCATAGGATTTGAAAAATGCTACCACAGTCACTACTGGCCAGCTAGTTTACTGTCTGACTCAGCAGGATGGTATAAAGGGAATTGGAAATGGGGCTGCAGCCAATCCCTAACACTTAATCTCCGACGCTCCTTCGGGGTCACTCTCTGCCCCTGCTCCACATGGGATCCCTCCCACGGTATGTCGTCCTTACCAAATTAATCCTGCGAGGGCTGCCCACAGGCTCTTCAAGAACTGCTCCAACATGGCTCCATACCACGGGGTCCATCCCCCAGGAGCAAACTGCTCCAGCACGGGTAGCCCATGGGCGGCAGCTCCTTCCAGACCCCCTGCTCCTGCCTTCGCTCCTCTCCACGGGCTGCAGCTCCGGCCTGGGGCCTGCTCCTGCTGGGGCTCTCCATGGGCCACAGCCTCCTCGAGGCCACATCCACCTGCTCCACCAGGGTCCTCTGCACAGGCCGCAGGGGAACTGCTGCTGTGTGTCTGGAGCACCTCCTGCCCTCCTTGGGGACAGGGTTTCACTGACCTTGGGGGCTGCAGGGCTGGTTCTCTCACATTTTCTCACTCCTCTCTCCCGGCTGCTGTGGTAAAGCAGTTTTTCTTTTTGTTTGTTTGTTTGTTTGTTTGTTTTCCCTTTCTTAAACCTGCTCTCCCAGAGGCACAACCAACATCGACCATTGGCTCAGCTCTAGCCAGCAGTGGGTCCCTTTTGGAGCTGGCTGGAGCTGGCTCTGATCTGATGTGGAGCAGCTGCTGGGCTCTGCTCACAGAGGGCACCTCTGCAAGCCCTACTGCCACCAAAACCTTGCTACATAAACCCAATACACCATCCCATTAACTATATGGAGTATTTCTTATAGACTGGCATACATCTTACCTACCTCTGGATTCAGGACCTAGTTGTCTAATTCAGTTTGACACATAGGATCCTTCTGCAAAGGATCTTTCCTTCACTGAAAAAAATACACACAAAATCTCATAGAATAATAGAATGTCTTGTGTTGGAAGGAACCTTAAAGATAATCCGAACTCGTAGCCGGTGTTCGCGAGGAGGACAGACGTTTCCGCAATGAAAGCCCACCCCTCCCCTCTTCCTCCTTCTTCCACCTTTTATTGCTGAGTGTGACATCATATGGCATGGAATATCTCTTTGGTTGGTTTAGGTCAGCTGCCCTGGTGATGTTTCTTTCTCACTTTTTTGCCCACCCCCCAGGAGGGTTAGAGAAAGTCCTGATACTGTGCCAGCACTTCTCAGCAGCAGACACAACACTGGTGTGATAACACTGCTGTTCTAGCTACAAGTGCAGAGTATGGGCTGCTGCAGGGAAAGTTAACATCCCAGCCAGACCCAGTACCCAATAAGCGTAAGCGTCAATCCCTCTTTGATCAGTCCCTGTAGCCATCTAGATATGGTTCCAAATAAATCAATGAGCCATTGGTTGAAAGCATGCCTGCTAGAATCTACATCAGTCAACAAACCACTAAGCACTAGAAATGTTGCTTCACAGCAATGCTGCTTCTCACTCACACAGCACAATCACACAATCATGCAAAGAGGCCTCTTGCACTTCTCATTCATACCACAAGAATACATCACTTAAAATAATATGTCTGCAGCTTCGGGAGGTCCTAGTCTACTCCCGTGGTGAGCGGCTGAGAGTGGAGACCCCTCCGAGGAAAATGCTCGGGGTGCACCTAGGGGAGTCCACTCCACAGTCAATCCCACAGCCGAGCAGAGCGGCTCCCTGTGCAAGGAATGATGCTATTATAGTTTTATATAATTACAGGAAGAGATGCATGGCAATAAGGAGCAAGTGTGGCGTTGACCGTTTGTTTCATGATTTTTTTTATTTTTTATTTTTAACTCCACACATTGAAATATACAGTTCCTTTTCTCAAAGTGAAGCAATACCCTTTTTCAGTAGGTAAGTGTTAAGAATTATGCAGGGAAACTGTACATTTTCACTCTGGGCTGCAAGATCCAAACAACTGGGGGAACATAGTGGGAATCTTTCACTATACAAGGAAATCTAAAATTGAGAACATAAGGTGAAGAAACAGCCATCCCCAGGATGCCAAAGGCAAAACATTCACACCAGATTTTTTCAAAGAGCATCAGTATAGCTATTTACAGATTTACATATAACATTGGGAGGCAAATGTCTTCAGGTTCCCAGGGTGAGAGATTTTCAACAGTTTTCAAAAAGGAAAGGAGAAAATGGTGTCTACACAACTGTTCTTTGAAAAGGATAATATATATAGCATTCACAATATTCCTAACTTTTTATCGGAAAGATCTAAATCAAAGTACTGTATACAAACACATTGTAATTATATTATTATTCACATTTCACAAACACATTTCAGAGTAACCACCCTATGCAAAATATTTAAAATGCCACAGATAAAACAATGCACACTCTTCTCCAAGCTAAAGACAAGCATAATTTATTTGGGAATTGTTTAGTTTTGGGTTTGTTACGGTTAAGGGATAAGTAAGGACAAAAGGGATCACTTGTCCTAGGAACATAGCAGCAAGTTATTGTGAGATGCCAGAAGACTAGCTTTCAGAACTAGAGAAAGAAACAAAGGACAGCTGTAGGTCTTGTAACATGGTAGCTCCATTTGACCTCAGCTGATAGACAACAATTTCATTACAGATTTGGTCCAGGTATACGAGGTAGTGCACTCTAACAGGGGAACGGTCCTTTAAGCGTTTGCACCTGTCCGTTAAGGAATTGGTTCCAGAAGATTTATGCACCAACTCCCCAGCTTGCAAGGAATTCCCTGGTCAGAGCCTCCCTCTCCAGTTCTCTCCCTGGGAAAGAGGTGATTTCAGGTGGGAAGGACAGGAATCTATGGTGAATGCTGCCACTGCACCGAGTGGAAAGAATTCTTTTCTCTCTCCTTTCAACATCTTACTACTCGTATTTCCAACCTGTTTAGCTACAAACCAGCATTCACGTTCAACAAAAAAAAACAAGCACTTATGTTCACAGTTACAAAGCAGAATTGCTCCAAATAATGCACAGTATTTACATGGCAGAAATTGTTTATATTGCATTTGGTAGTTTGAGAAAGTAGAAAGGGAACAGCATTTATGCAGGTCAACTTCAGTATAATTTATCTGTCTATAAAAAAATCACAATGTTCAGCAATCAGAAGAGAAACAGAAGCAGTGTCCTTAGCCTACATTTATTTTCATAAAATGTAGCAGTTTGGGGGTAGGAGGCATAAAAACATGCATAAAAGCACAAGAAAGAACAAATGAGCTTCTAAATAATTTAGATGATAAATGTTTTGAAGAAAATCAGCACAGTACTGCCAGCCTGTTTCTTAAATCAAGCACAATTTTTAAAAGAAAGTCACCTGTATTACAGCAAGGTGGTGTACAACGACATCTTGCAAAATAATTAAAAACACCACACCTTCAATAAGGTAGCTATTAGGTGATTTGCAAGCTGGTTTAAGAAGCATTAAACTGAGACTGATTTTTCAAGTTATTTTCTGTGAGGGGAAAGTGCCATCCTATCTACAATATTACAAAAAAGTGTCTGATGCCACAGGATCAGAGTGACACTACATTTCAGCAATCTGAATATATTAGGTTTAAGAGGCATACTTCCCCTATTTAATGGGTCTTAAAAAAAAAAAAAAAAAAAAAAAAAAAAAAAAATGAGGCAAATATATTCAGAGCTTCTAAATTTGTGTGCATTCCTAAATTGCTATTGGGTTTCCCAGCAATCTGTACAGCCTCTGAACATAAAGTATGCATCCTATTCTAAAAAAAGCTTGCATGCACAACTGCCACAGACTTTCAACTTACTGAGCAGGAATGTTAAGAGTCTATCCTTTTCTGTGGAGCTTTCTTTACTTTTACTTGAAAACCAGCACTGCTTTCTTTGAATTGCTACAAAGCAGAGAAACAACTAAGTTGCTAATGCAAAACTAATACTTTGACTGGTAATCATAGAAAGATGGAAAGAGGACAAAAATGATTTCAACAATTTCAAACTGTACGAAGTAAAACACCCTAAGCCCAGTAGTAATTTTAGAAACATGGAAAAAATCTTAGGGAAGGCTTAAAGATAGTTGTGGCAAGCTTACAAGATTTCCTCTCCATTTTATTTATTTTAAGCAATACATGTATCCAGCTGATTGTTATACCTTAAAAGAAACAAAATAACCTTAAGCACCTCAAGTTGGAGAGTGTGCCACTTGAGTTAGGACCAAGACAGACACCAATTGTCAGTGTTTGGTATGCCCTGTGAACTGAAACACTCAGAACAAGGTCATAACTAAAGTTTAATATATTCCTCTTATCTTTGGTCACAGTATATCAGTCTCTGTTTTACTTAGTATAATGACATGCCTTCAATAAACCATGTTTATACTGCACCACAGCTTGGAATGGCTTCATTACACAACTTGCTTCACTAATATTTTATTTTAAAAATGAGGTGTGAACCTGGGTATTGAAATTAATGTTTGCTTCAAATGGCACTGGGAGCTACAAAACTCGTCTTTGGACCGACTGTGGCAAAAGTGAACTGACACAGAACCAAACTTTTGATTTGTAAAAGCATGTTAGACAGCCTCAAACATCCCCTAAAAATTGTAAGCGATATTTTCCCATATATATCAGTTATCTCTTAACAAAAATACTGAAACCCATTTCAAAGTGAAGATCTCCATTTAAAAAAAAAAAGACAAATCAGAAAATACACTTCTGCCATCTTTCTTCCACCAAACTTGTATGTGACAAGCCACTGTCTTTAAACAATAACATATATAAAAAAAGCTTCTCCCATGTATACCCATTACTTAAGTATGCATCATTACTTGGCATTAAGAATTTCTAAATACCAGCTTATTTTGGAAGCAATGCTAAGAGTGTATATTCTTATCGACATAGAAAACCAGTAGAAAGAGATACAAGTGTGCAGCTTGTAGAACAGTTCACATCAGGAATGAATGAGGAAAAGGCACTCCATCTCGCTTTGCTGTTCTACACAGCGTGTGCAATTTTTCAATCACTGTTAGACCTTTGTTCACAGCAACGCAGATTCACATATTGAGTAGCGTTCTCATTGCTCTCCATTCATTACCCCCCCTTTTTTAATGGTTAAAGTACATTGCTGTGAATATGCAACATTAGCTTTATGTATACTTTTAAGAATACTTTTTAGTAAAAACCATAAGAAGTTATTACGGATCTGGGGTAGGAGGTTTAAAGAAACCAATCTTCCAGCAGTATTGGACAGTAAATGGCACAGAAACTATAGTAATGCTGATTCGTACTGGAGCAAACAATTTTGAATAGCATATGCCAACACAAATGTGCTTGTACCAGCAGCCCGTTTAGATTGCAGCGATGATTCACTGAAACCAAGTTTGAAGAGAACTGCAGTCATATCCACACCACTTGACACAGCCGGGTAGAAGACTCCTAGTGATACTAATGAAATTTCAACGTGGAATCAAACCCCTACAGCACCACATTCTTTGAAAACTTTTTTTTCAGCTGCTGGGATTTATTGAGTTTCTTGTTTTCACTGCTGAGATCTGTGGCTGACTTTTCAGGGGATCCACCCACATCCTTGGCCGAGCTGCCGGCGGCGGCCCGCAGCACCAGCAATAGGGCCAGAGGGCTGAGGGGGGGCCGGCCCGGGGGTGGAAGGTGGATGAGGCGGCGAGCGGTGGCCCGCGGGGCGGCGGGCCCGGGCGCAGCAGCAGGCGGAATGTGGCAGCGCCCGGTGAGGGCGGGCGCACGCTCTAACCGGAGAAACGCAGCAGCCGGCGGCGGGGCGGGCGGCGCTGATGGCCGCAATAGCATCGAGCGCAGAGTGGCCGCCACGGGTTGGGATATCGTCTCTGCCTCTATTCCCAAGTCTATCAGGTTTGCTTTCTCTGGCGGTATACAGTCACCGCTTTTTATTTCACCCGCCTGCGTAGCCTGTGCGGCCGATGTCTGTACCCTTCTTTCCGCTTGCCATGATCTCAGTGTCTCAGTTGCTAAGCGCCAGGTCGTCATCACCTCAGCAGCTGTTGCATCTCCCCAAGAGGCAGCATCCCATAGAGTTGTCCCATCATTTTCCCAAGTTTGTAAATCAAACACCACCGAAACTGTCGACGGGGCCCCATCCTTTAACGCCTCCCAGCACACTAGCTCCCATCGTTCCTGCAGGTCGAAAGCTCGGGCCCCCAGGGTGGCACTGTCGGGGGTAGGCAAGGTGAGAGCCGAGAGGGGCGGGGGGGGGGGGGGGCCAGCGGCGGCGGTTTGCGGCCCTCTTCCTTGTTATCCCCCAGGTCTATCAAATTACACCGCTCTGGTGACCTTGCAGGCTCTGATCTCGGTTCAGCTGCTGTTATTGCATGGGCAGCGGCATTCTGTACTTCATTTTCTGCCTGCCACGATCTTAAAGTCTCAGTCACCAGCCGCCACGTAGCACTTAAGTCTTTATCCAGTTTTCCACCAGAGATAGTTTTATCCCATAAGCAATCTCCTATTCCCTGCCATTCTTCTGGGCTAAACATTAGAGGAATTTCCTTCATAAAACCTTCCTTCTGAGCCCAATACACCAAGTCTCTTATCTTCTTGATATTACAGGATACCCCTCTCTTAGAGAGAATACTAGAGAGAAGCTGGATAGCTTCTTCCTCCTCCATGCTTCCTTCTCTCTTAGAGGGAATACTAGATGGAAGCTGGATGGCCACTGCCCCCTCCAGACTTCCTGGAAGAGCCGTAGGGTCGTGATCCCCACTCCCTGCTACTGTGTGCCACTTGCCTCACAGGGCTACTCGTCTCTGTCTTCACCGACTCCTCCAGTCTCCCGCAGAAGTTTTGAGGTCCGGCTCTATCATTGATGTCCGACGGTCCTGCCGCGGTCCCGACGTCCAGATGGATCCGTGGTTGGGCGCCAAATGCAGTCGGCTAGATACCCGGAGTTATGACATACACCAATATGGTTAAATCATGCTCTGTTTATTACCCGAATAACCTGATTCTTATAGCAATCTAACAGGGGCATGTAGCGCCCCAGCACAAGATTATTGGCAGAAAGCAAACAATTATAGAAAACCATCCCTTGTGGTTATCAGTCCCGTGAAACACATCCCGGTCGCAGTGACCCTCAAACTTGCAACATTGTCTTAGTTTCCCAGGTGCGACTGTAGCAGGATAGCTCATAGCCATGGCAATTCCTGGTAGTCTTCCTGGCAGCTTGGTTTGCTCAGCTGAAGCAAATCATGGCCTCCTCGTTGTTTCAGAAAATCCTCAACAGGCAGCAGTCAGTGGGTGGTGAGCAATTGCAGTGTGCATCACTTGTTTCATACACTTTGTTATTATTATTATTTTTCTGTCTTAATAAACTGTGTTTATCTCAACCCACAGGTTTCATTTTCCCGTTTCTCTCCCCCATCCCAGAGAGGGAGGGGGGAGGGTGGGTGAATGGCTGTGTGGTGCTTAGCTGCCAGATGCGTTAAACCACAACAATAACTTACCTTGTTGAAAGCTGATTAACTGTGTTAGTAATGTTAAAAATATATGTTGTGAGGGGAGCTTAAAGCTGGCATTTCCATATATACATCTTATATACAGTTCACAGGCTGAAAGGATGAGAATGGCTTCTGGATTGGTACGGGTATGTGCTTTATTCCATGCCACTGATGCAGTAATGCCATGGGCACCAGATGGCTGTTTGATATCTGCAGAATGGCCAAATGTTTCTGATGAGTGTCTACAGTTGATGAGATTAATTCTCCTTCTGGCAGGCTGGTGAGGAAATCAATGCTTGATTTTTTTTCAGTAAAGCCTCTATTCCTTTGCAACGGTTAACCTGATACTACCTAACCAAGCCTGAAGAGAGTGTTACAATTTTCAGTAGTGATTAGAGTAAGCCTCAAGACTGTGATATATGGACAGATCTGGGTGGAGAAACTGAACTTACCACCATGCAATTATTCTATGACTTACTGGAAATTTTACTCCAACAAATTATTTACTAAATTCACTGGCACTTTAAAAAATCTACTGTCATTTAAAGACTACTTCATGGCTGAAAACTATGCTGTCCTAGGCTGTCTTAGGTATTAGAATTAGCTATTAGAATACATAATTTCCTCTCTGTCCTGACCTCAGAAAAAAATCAGATGAAGATACAATGCTGGACTTGCATCTGTTATGGCTTGAATTATAAAAGCAGAATCTGTAAACCATCAGACTTTACAGATGATGGGATTCAGATCTGTACTGATACCTGACCTTTATGGCTCAGGTCCATCTTTGTAATAGCATCATGTTATGTTTAAAAAAAAACTTTCCAGATGCTTAATTTACAAATGATAGCAAATCATTATCAGTTTCTAGCTCTTTTTCTTTTTTTCCAGTGGGTTTAAACAGTGCAAGTACTTTAATTACACAATTATGTCTCTGTCAAAGTTAATGTTTTAATAAAGAAACAACAATTTTGTGATAATTAAATAACCAATGAATAAAATCATGCATTCATACTGAGAAATGACAGGTCTGCCTGTTTGTGTGCCCTTCTGATCATAAGCTTTGCCTCCGTGAATGAACGAAAGGACACTGCTGACCCCTGGTGAGGGCAATGGCTGTTGGCATCGATGAGATGGGGATCGCGGTGCACAGCTGGGGAGGTGAGCAGTCCCCCAGTTGCACAAACACACAGCCAGCATTGCACATGTATGAGAAATGAACCTGATCTTCTGAGGCAGGTCCAGGTAAGTGCTGTGTGTCTGAAACTCTAGACTGCTTAAAAAAAAAAAAAAAAAAAAAAAAAAAAAAAAAAAAAAAGAAAAAACAGAGGATCCTGTATATACCTGTATGAGTCTACCCAAGTGAATAGGACTAAGTTGTATAGAAAAGGCCTCTATTCCAATAAAAATACAGATGTTCTTCTTTCATGATTTCACCTTTTTCATGGCTGTATTTCTGCCACCTAGTTTTTCACCTCTCAGTCATTTTCTTAAATGAATAGCATCTCCTGGAAAATACAATCTCATAATATGTGAAAATAAATATTCCAAGGGTTGGCTGAATGTCCAGATATTTTTCAAAAGGCATCAGTAAATGGCATCAGTTGAAGTTGTTGCCACCAGGTTAAAAAAATTATTTAAAGCAGATAAAAATATTTTCCTTTAATTTTTTTCCTAGATAGGTTTTGACTATTTAATTATAATTTAAATTTGACTATTTTATTAAAATTTAATACTGATAGTATCTCATGTAGTGCATGCACATATATTGTATTTTTTATATTCTATATATGAAAGCTGAATACAGCATTTTACTTTATCAAAAAAAAAATTTTAAGTAAAATATTTTTAATATCTTGCTTATTTTACTTCTTAGAATTACAGTTTAACTTGGAAGAGAGAGAGAAAAAAGATTTTTATAACATCAAAGTTACATGTAGATTATTTATTCCTCTCCATATGCTTCTCTTTGCTGCACCTCATCTGCTCACCTGGTGGTCAGGATGGTCCTGCAGGAGCCTGGCACAGCAGAAGCAACCTGGATAGGGGCAGGAAGCTCTTGTGCTCCTAGTTCTGCTGCAGCCTGACTCTGCACCGAGGTGAGCAAACGTGTCTAAATAAGCTTGATATGTGGTGGTCCTTCTCAGGGTTGGTGTCTTGGCCCTGAGCAAGGGAGATCAACTTTGAGGTTGGGCAATGGGTCTTTGGGCATTGAACTGGGGAGATGCTGAACCCAGGAACGTGGAGTAATGCACATTTTCTGATGACAGGCTCACTATATGAACCACAGAAAAAACAGGTGTCAGCCTACCACCTGTAACCGTTCTTGTGAACCAGTGTTGCACACTGTATTTTGAAGGCAATAAGGCTTTACAATAATGACAGGAAATTGTCACAGGTGTAATTATACTCATGGTCTGGTTAAATTCCAGTGCTATATGCATCACCACCCACCAGTTACAATTATTACTGTACAGATACAATCTGTTTCCTGATAAAATGCAGAGGCTTGTAACACACTATACATTGCACTCGCAGAGAAAACCTGCCTGTGACTCAACGCCCTTTATCCACATTAATTGTTATTACTAGTCGTTGCATGGTACCTGGGGAATAATTATTTTCGTGCTGTAAGCTCTGAAAGGGCAGAAGCTGTTCAGGCAGCTGAATTGGTAAAATGAACATTAGTGAATAAGATCATGGAATAATTCATTTTGGAGAGACATCTGATGGTCATCTACCCAGTTAGCCCCTAACCTGTCTTGTTTCATGACATTAGCCCATACCAGATACTGGACTCTGCTGAACCTTGGGAGTTTTCTTTCAGTGCATTTATCCAGGCTGTTTAAGTACATCTGAAAAAGACCTTTGCCCTCCAGCATACTGACCTCTCCATCCAATTTTATGTCAACCACAAGCTTGCTGAGAAAGCACCCCATCCCATCATCCAGGTTGTTAATAAAGATGTTGAACAGTATTTTCTATTGTGTCAGTACCTGATGCGTGCCACTGGTGGCTGGCCTCAAGTTAGACTTTGTACCACTGACCATCACCCTATAAGCCTGATGATCCAGCTAATTTTCCATACTCGTCATCGAACATTTGTTCAGTTTATATCTTGGCAATTTGACTATAAGTGCATTCTGGGAGACTGTCAAAGTCTTTGCTCAAATCAAGGTGTATAACACCCACTGCTCTCCCCTTGCCCCCAGAACAATTAATCAAATCTGAAGCACAAAATACTGCACTAATTTTGTAGAGTGAGAAGTTAATTGAGTTGCCTACTGATTTCTAGGATCAAAATGAAGGATATTAAGAAGGTAGATGTAGTTTCCCTAAGGTCTTTGAAGGGATCGTGTCTTTTGCAGGAGTAAGGACTATCTTCTTTGTCTTTGTAAGAGTCAGTAAAATGCAGCCGCTTATATAAGAGGGCTGGATCCCAACAGCACACCAGCAATTTGTCTATGTGTGCAATGCACTGTTTTAATTATCCTGTTTTAACTGTTTGTGGTCACTCCTTCTATTATTTGAAATCAGGCTGCAGTGCATTAGCTTACCCCACTGGCACAGGTCAAGAATCCCAACCAAAAACATTGCCCTAATTTAACTAAATTGGGCCATGTGTATTTTTTAGTTAAACAAAGGCAACTCAGCATTTAGATCATCTTTCTTCTTTCAGCTTCTGCCCCTTGCCTGGCATGTAAATTAAGAGCTCTTGTGCTAACCATTGATTTTCCTTCCTAGTACTAAGATCCCAAGGGGATGCATCCTGCTGGTTTTATTCTTGAGGAAGCCCATTCCACTGCTGCACAAGGCTGGCATTGTCAGGAAGATTTAGCTCCTGATGATAAAACATCTTTCATTGTGAATTCTTCTTATCATAAGGAGCTTACAAATCCTAAATCACAGTGGGGTCACCCGTTCTTTTGCTCTCAGTGCACCATCATAACTCTTCCACCTTAACTATCAGAGGAATGCTGTCTATGCCTCTTATCATGCCTGGGTCAAAGGTGAATATCTGAGCTTCTAGGTCACGGTGATATGAAGTGCTGTGAAATATGGTCATAACACTTTTTCAGTAATCTCTGAGGCTGCTCTCTAAATGTAAAAGTGGGCTCGTGTGCCTCTGCTTTTCATCTTCTACTGCAGACATGATGCTACCTTGAAAGAGGAGATTAAAAATCCCCCTGAAAGCAGCTTCTGTGTTTGAGGTGGTGAGAGAGAAGGGGATGTGTTGCAGTCATTGATAGCATTGGGGAACAGCTGGGAGGGGAGTTTACATAGCTATCTCGGGTCTGCAGTTGAGCTCACAAGCTTTGCAGGCTTGATGCGGGTCATTAGTGTAAATAGACACTGATTGCTCTCGGAGTCACTCAGTAATCTTTCAGCACTTCTCCTTAAAATAAAGGGTTCTTTGTTCATTGAAGGAAAAAATAAAACAAGACTGTCATCCATGAACTAAAAGCTTCTTCTAATTATCAATTATCCTCTAAGATAAGCTTTTTTTTTTTTTTTTTTCTATTCTGCTGGAGTTTGGCTTCTGGTTTAGTCCATAATATTTTCCTTAAATAAGGAAAAGGGAAAGGGGTGCACAAAAGAGTTAACTAGCCACCATTGCCTTCCACAGAGAACTGTTTCTTTGGGGAGTGTTTTCAGGCTGGACAGTTCCTGAGTGTGGAGCATCAAGGTACAGGAGAAGAAGAAATGAAGGAGCATCCCTGGGCAGGTGACAGGCAGCAGGGGAAGGCTGGAGGAGCTGCTGCAGCATATGCTGCTTCGCAGCATAAAGTCCTCTTTATGCTGCGAAGCTCAGGAAGCAGCATGTGCGCATGGTAATTAGAGAGGAGAGGTCAGCCACTGCCAGTGGGTTCTGAACCCATAATAATAATTGTCGAAATACAAAACACCGCAAGGTGGAGCATGATTTCCTATCACCGGCTGCACAGGTAGAGGGCGAGGAGGCTTGCTTGCCTCTTGCTGCAGAGACTGGGAGACACAAAGGAGGTTTTTCTTCTGTTCATGTAGGTGATGGGCAGAATCTAAATAGATCCTATTGCTGTAGACAGCCCTGCAGGAATTGATGCAAGCCAGTCCTTCAAAAAACCTGTTGCATTTCCCTAAGGAATTAAAATAAAGCCATGCTTCATAGCAGTGCAGCAGACATGCTGTAGCAATACTGTGACATTAAATCTAACTCACACTCTGCAGCACATAGCAGTCCCATCACCATGTCCTGCTCCACAGTCCTTGTGGTCTCCCCTGCCCCATGTGTTTCCTCTCTTCCACCATGTCTGACCCCCTCCTCCCCAACATGCTTAATATCCAGATACTTGCTCGCTAATTGCCGTGGTTATGATTTGCAACCTGTCCAGTGGTGCCAGGAAGTGAAACACAGCCTTTTCAAGTGTGGAGGAATCAGTCTGGCTCCAGTCAAAACAGAGACGCGTTTCCAGATAATTCAGAGGTTTGCTGATGACAAGCCCCATCAAGCATAGATGGTTGTCTGTCAAGTGCACAACATTAAGAACTCACTCCATAAGAAAGGAAAATGGCCTTTTCTTTTTTACTTTTTTACTTCTTTTTCTTTCTTTCTTTTTCTTTCTTTTTCTTTCTTTCTTTCTTTTTCTTTCTTTCTTTCTTTTTCTTTCTTTTTTTTTTTCTTTTCTTCTCTTTTCTTTTTTCTTTTCTTTCTTTCTTTTTTTCTTTTTGGTACTCGACTTATATGATCATACACACCAAGAATAAAAATGTTGGGGGGGAGTCTTTTCCCTGGACAAATTATAAGCCTGTTTTAAATCAGACTTTTTTTTTTTTTTTTTTTTTTTTTCCCCAGGGTCAGTTTTCATCCCCCTCCTTTGGCTCTGCTTCTTTCTTCCCCTTTTTGTCAAGTTATTTTTGTAAGGGTTGTGATGAAAGACTTTGCAGACTTCAGATTTTTGATGTTGTAAACTGCAATTGGATATATAAGTAATATGAGGTACTGGAGGAAAATAAGGGTCTCTGGCCTGGCTGCTTTTGTGGCATCTCTTACCCACATAATAATGTTAATAACTAGAGGAACAATAATATTAAATATATTATAGTGGCAACAAAGAATAATAGCCAAATGTAGAAAAAAGAGATCTGTATTAATTGAATAGTTGAGCAAATGTGAGAATGAATCCAAGGTTTTATTCACAGTTCTGACTTTTGTAGGTGCAAAACGTGAGTTCTTTGTGTTGTGTGCAAATATACAATCACCAAGACCAGGGTGATTACCTGGCCCTTATCATAAAGGTATTGGAGAGAAGATCTGTTATATATAATAGGCAGGAAGTCACTCCCAGACCCACATCCTAAACTGAGTAAAGACAGATGAGAGCTTGTGAAGGGGTGCCCATTTAGTTTTACACATGACGTCAAAGGACAAAAATGAGTCCTACCTCTTTTGTGTATGGATCCACCAGTCTTATAGAGCAGAGATGTGGATTATAGAGTATTATTGCAAAATATTGCAAATACTGTGGACCAGTGACTCCAAATCCACTCATGTAAAGAGTGAGTGAAATGCTGTGTAGCTGGTAACATAATTGTGAGTTTCCTTCATGTACTGTGTGTGTAAATGTGGGTTTTCTGTATAGGGAGACTGTTTTTTCCTTATGTTAATAATACTAAAGCAATTATATGAGTGGGAGAATAGTATACGTTCATATACCAACGGTGACTATGTATGATGTGATGCTGGTCTCTGGCATCCCTGAAATCTTGGGGGATGTTCTGAACTAAAGATGAACATTCTCAGTTTATTAAAGGACTTATTGAAAGACAGTGGATGTTTTTCATGTTTAACTAGGCTATTTAACTGGTCTAAGTGACTTGCTGCTGCATCTTGTTTGCACTCATGTATGAGCAAAATTATCTTGAACTGAAAACTGAAAATGAGCAATCACAAAGTATTATTGCCCTATAAATTTCTGCACATAACATTTCATATGTATAAAAATATATTTAGTCACAGAGATGCAAGAGGAAAGAAAACAAACCACTATTCAGTGTAAAGGGTAATAATTTGCACTTTATGAGCTGTCTTTCATGCTCCAGAGAAGGAAAAAAGCAATATTTCTGAGCTGCTTAACTAAATTAATAAAGCCAATAAAAAATGATGTGCAATCAACTAGCCTTTTCTAAAAAACATACTCTAGAAAAAGCAATTTTTTCAGGAACATGCACTCAAAGAAAGACTAGATTCACAGGAGAACACAGGTTAGGAAGCACTTCTAGAATTCAAACTTTTAACTGAAAGCAAGACCTAATCAGGTCAGGTATGCCAAATTTCTACTGAGGTAATGAAAAAATAAGTAGGACTTTGTCTCATGAAATTTTATTTGCACATCATTCCTAAACTTGAATCTAGTGCCATTTGGTATTACTGAGGTCTGCTAGGTTCTAGCACTGAAATTGTCTTAGCAGGGAGCAGGACTGAGCACTGGCTCTGACAGGCAGCTCTACATTGCCTTCAGAGCAAGAAACTGCTGAGCTACCCTAGCACTGCTCCACCAGAAAAGACATTTCTTTCAGCCTTAGATGTCTAAGTGGTCAATATTTACAACTTCAGGCTCCTTTTCAGTCAACCAAGAGAAACAGGTCATTTTAATGCCATCTAACCTACTTTTAATGTCTATTTTAGGATTTGAAGAATGGAATTTTAAGTACATTTCTCTCCACTGGCTGTAGGGGGTGATAACTGTAATGCAGCAGTAGCATCCATGTGATTAAATGAGGCTATCTACAAGTGTGAGAAAAATCTCAATAATTTTCTTCAGACAGGACCTTCTGTGAAGCTATTTTATTCGCGATTGCAATGGTGGGCGTCCTGCCAATTAGGAGCACATTATAGTAAACATATCATAACCTTTTATTCCCTATTACCCAACACCTGATCACCTCCCCTCTTTCCTCATTGGGTGAGTACTACAGGTTCACAAGCTACTCAATGCTCCTCTATACCATATATGTACAATTATTTTATCAACCCTTTAATTTCTCCTTTTTTCTTTTTTTTTTTTTTTTTTTTCTTTCTTATTTTTTGAGAAATTGTGATCTTTGTTTTACTTTCCCCACACTGCTCATCCTGTTTTTCTCAAGCTTCCACCTTATTTTGGAACAGTGAGGCCTTCTACTGTCCACTTATCTACTTAACATTTCTCCTTATTATGACTATACAACTACCTTTGAATACAGAAGGTTAGTTTTGTACTGCAAAAACACACTCTACTTCAAAAACATGTTTTACAGCAAAAACACAACTTAGTTTCTCACACAAGGCAGGTATCTTTATCACTTCACTAGCCAACTATCTTTAGTTGCCTTTCTAGTCAGTGGAACAGAGGGCATGATTCAACTCAAAACCAATGGTAAACCTTGAGCTCTTTGTGTCATATTTTCTCCGCCTTGCTCTTTGAGGAGGGGGGGAGTGAGAGAGCAGCTGTGGTGGAACTCTGCTGCCCACCCAAGTAAAACCACCACAGTCCTTTTTGGTGCCCAACGTGGGGTCAAGGAATTTGAGATAACAGTAGAATTGATTAAAGGAATTACAACTAACATACTTGCTAGTCACAATGTTCGGTTTGCTGTTAATATTTTTCTGTGTGACTATGCTGTATGTAGTCCGTTCTCTGTTCTCTTTCTTCCTCTATATCCGATCGGAGAACGTGTTGAAATCTGTGTTTGGTTTCTTTATCACACTGTGCTGTAACATGCCAGCCTCCAGTTTTGTCTAGTACTCAGGCCCTGCATTGTTATCATTCTGGTCGCCTGGAGATTATCTATCTTTTTGGAAATATTAAGAATTACACCACCTTCTTTTTCTCCCCTAGCAATTCACAGTCAATTTGTGAATAATATCAGGAATGGTACCTTCTTCTTCTCTCCCTGTGGGCTAATTACAGCAGCCTTCAAGTATCTTGAATACCCTTGGTCAACTGTCATCCTCCTGTTACTAGTCCTAGTGTTTCTTTTCCTCCCTAAGGTCAAACAATTCATTAAGAATATCATCCAAGAACCTGCCCCAAGACAAAGTAGTTGTGGGTGGCAAGGTGTGTGGGAGGATATGGGCAGGTACCTGTCATGGTTGTCTCTGCCAATGGTTTTTTACTTCCTCTCGAACAAGTGCGAAATCCAAAAAAACTGGTAGAACGCTTGAAAGACGGATGCCCTGACCTTGGCAATACCAGAGAACTCCACCAGCTTGCTGCACTCTGCTGGGGTCTGGCTTATGCCTATCAAATGGTAATTGACACTACCCAGCACCCTCAAGGGGATGGGGAAGTCTTTGAATTTGATGACCAGATAACACATACTGTGACCACCCCAGAGGACCAACCATCCATGGTATCAGTCGCTCCCATAGTCAAGACAAAACAATGGAAACGGAAGTCAGCTTGTTTAGTAAGGGAAGAAGCTCCTCCTAAGGAGGAGGGAGAGGAGGAAAAGGCAGGCACCTCTAAAGCAGCGTCATCACAACAACATCAGGGAGAAGAGACTGAAATCATAAATGAATCAGAAACCACCCTATCCCTATCCTTGAGCGAGTTGAGAGAAATACGAAAGGATTTCAGTCGTCATCCAGGTGAGCACATCCTCACCTGCCTGCTTCGATGCTGGGACACTGGGGCCAATAGCCAACAATTAGAAGGCAGTGAAGCCAAGCAGCTGGGATCCCTCTCTAGGGAAAGGCTCATTGTCAGAGTAACTGGGAGAGAGACACAGGTTCTCAGCCTCTGGAGGTGACTCCTGGCAGCTGTGAAAGAAAGGTATCCCTACAAGGAAGACATTGTATATCAAGTAGGCAAGTGGACCACCATGGAGAAAGGTCTCCAGCAACTGAGGGAATTAGCTGTGCTGGAGATGATTTATAATAATGTGAAACATGAACAGACACCTAAAGACCCTGAAGAAGTTCAGTGCACAACATCCATGTGAAATGTGTTAATTTGATTTGTGTCAGTATGGAATAATACTAGGGCTGCATATAACCTTCTACCAAAGAAAAACAGAGTGATTAGTGTACATAGTTCTTGTATCATGAGAAGGAAAGGTCCAGCAATTCGTGTAAATAGAGGGTTTGAAGGACGAACATTGAGACTCGGGTCTGGGAGATAAGAACCAAGGAGTTTTTTTTAGGAAACTGCTGACTTTTCCATGGCACACTGGGCAAGCCTCGGATATCTGACAAAAATACCACCGAATAAGGAGAAAGGGGGGAGTTGAAGGACAAAGCCTGGGAGGAAGACTACGAGCCTTCAGCATGAGCGACCCCCAGAGAGACCACCAGAGACTAATATGCATGCGTCCGGGAGAAATTTTGGACTCCGGAAATTACTTATACTAACCCTGTCTTTTCTAGGAATAGTGATGAATATGTATTAGTCTAGGAGCATGAAAACCAGCTAATTGATGTAACAGGTGTGCATCCTGGTGGAGCAGAGACTCCCGGCGCACCCAGTGCTGTTTGCTTGCCTTTATTCATTTAATAAATTGTAAATTTCAATTGGAATCCTATTTGAGACCTGATTATTTATTTTGGGCACCAAAAAGGACTGTGGTGGTTTTACCGTGCTGGGCAGCTGAACACCACAACCACTCTCTCACTCCCCCTCCTCAGATGAGGAGGGGAAGAAGTAAAATAAAGAACAACTCACGGGTTGAGATAAGGATAATTTAATTAAAGGGAAAAAAATATATATTAAGGAAATATTATTAATTAACAATTCAACTAAAGGGAAAAAGGGAAAAAGGGAAAGGGGAAAGGGAGGGGGAAAGGGAACAGCAAAACAAAACAAGTAAAGGCTATGTGGAAGTGCAGAGGAAAGAAATTATTCTCTACTTCCCGCAAAGGAGCGATGCCTGACCACGTCCTTGAAGCAGGGCCTCAACGCACGTAGCCGGTGTTCGCGAGGAGGACAGACGTTTCTGCAGTGAAAGCCCACCCCTCCCCTCTTCCTCCTTCTTCCACCTTTTATTGCTGAGTGTGACATCATATGGTATGGAATATCTCTTTGGTTGGTTTAGGTCAGCTGCCCTGGTGATGTTTCTTTCTCACTTTTTGCCCACCCCCCAGGAGGGTTAGAGAAAGTCCTGATACTGTGCCAGCACTTCTCAGCAGCAGACACAACACTAGTGTGATAACACTGCTGTTCTAGCTACAAGTGCAGAGCGTGGCACTGTATGGGCTGCTGCAGGGAAAGTTAACATCCCAGCCAGACCCAGTACACAGCATTCTCCAGCTCAAGCAAGGGAGTATGCAGGACACACAGCACGGGGAACCTTGTGATTTTATTTACATGACCATGGGGAAGATATGAAGAAGTGGGATGGTGAATCAACCTCGGTCCTAGCTGCTCGGATACGTGAACTGCAAGGAAATACAGCAGCAAGAAAAGAGGCCCCTAGGAGGATTGCTGTCCCAGTTTCTGTTGGGCAGTCCCCCAGAGGCAGTGGAAGGGCTAGTATTACTCCTGACCCTGACAAAGAGACCTCTGCTTCACATTTGGAAGAATTAATTGACAGATGCTCCAACCGGGACTAGTGGGGCCCTGCCTCTGGCCAGGTAGAGGAGAGGGACAACCAGATTTATTGGACTGTGTGGATCCGATGGCCTGGCACATCGGAGCCACAAGAATACAAAGCTCTAGTGGACACCGGCGCACAATGTACCTTAATGCCGTCAGGCTACCAAGGGACAGAACCCATCTGTATCTCTGGAGTGACAGGGGGATCCCAACAGCTAACTGTATTGGAAGCTGAAGTGAGTCTAACTGGGAATGAGTGGCAAAAGCATCCCATCGTGACTGGCCCAGAGGCTCCGAGCATCCTCAGCACAGACTACCTCAAGAGAGGATACTTCAAGGATCCAAAAGGGTGCCGGTGGGCTTTTGCCATAGTTAAGCAGCTGTCTACCCTGCCTGGTCTCTCAGAAGACCCTTCTGCTCTAGGGTTGCAGAGGACTGAAGAACTGCAAGTGCCAATAGTGACTACAATTGTACAAACAATTGGGGAAAAGGGGTTCTCTGAGAAGCTTGCTGGTCCAACTTCCAACAGGCAGTCCTTCAGACACAGAAACGAAGATTCTGACCAGGATTAGAGGGGCCCTACCTCCAGCCAGGGGGAGGAAAGGGACAATCGAGTTTCTTGGACTGTGTAGATTCGATGGCCTAGCATGTTAGATGCACAGAAGTTTAAGGCTTTAGGACCCAAAAGAGTTCCAGTGGGCTTTTGGCATAACTGCCTTAGAGAAAGAGGACATTAAACAGTCGTCTACCTTGCCCAGTCTCTCAGAGGACCCTTCTGTTGTGGGGGTGCTGAGGGTCAAAGAACAGCAAGTGCCAATCGCTACCACAACTGTGCACTGGCAGAAATATCGCACCAACTGAGATTGCCTGATTCCCATCCATAAGCTAATTCGTCAAATGGAGAGCCAAGGAGTGATCAGCAAGACTCATTCACCTTTTAATAGCACCATATGGCCAGTGCGAAAGTATAATGGTGAGTGGAGACTAACAGTGGACTATCGTGGCCTGAATGAAGTGACGCCACCACTGAGCGCTGCAGTGCCAGACATGCTAGAACTCCAGTATGAACTGGAATCAAAGGCAGCCAAGTGGTATGCCACAACTGATATCACTAATACTTTTTTCTCCATCCCTCTAGCAGCAGAGTGTAGGCCACAGTTTGCTTCCACTTGGAGGGGCATTCAGTACACTTGGAATCAACTGCCCCGGGGTGGAAACACAGCCCTACATTTGCCATGGACTGATCCAGTCTGCGCTGGAGCAGGGGGAAGCTCCTGAACACCTGCAGTACATCGATGACATCATTGTGTGGGGTGACACAGCAGAGGAAGTTTTTGAGAAATGGAATAAAATAGTCCAAATCTTCCTGAAGGCCGGTTTTGCCATAAAACAAAATAAAGTTAAAGGACCTGCACAAGAGATTTTAGGAATAAAATGGCAAGATGGATGTTGGCAAATCCCAATGGATCCACCAACTAGCAAAAAAGAAACACAAACTTTCCTAGGTGTCGTGGGGTTTTGGAGAATGCACATTCCAAATTGCAGTCTGATTGTAAACCCGCTCTACCAAGTAACCCATAAGAAGAATGATTTTGAATGGGGCCCCAGTTTGCCACAGGCCACAGTTTGCTTCCACTTAGAGGGGCATTCAGTACACCCACCTGGAATCAACTGCCCCAGGGGTGGAAACACAACCCTACCATTTGCCATGAACTGATCCAGTCTGCACTGGAACAAGGGGGAGCTTCTGAACACCTGCAGTACATTGATGACATCCTCGTGTGGGGCAACACAGCAGAAGAAGTCTTTGAGAAAAGGAAAAATGTTATCCAAATTCTCCTGAAAGCTGGTTTTGATATTAAACAGAGTAAAGTCAAGGGACCTGCACAGGAAATTCAGTTCCTGGGGGTAAAATGGCAGGATGGACGCCACCATATTCCAATGGATGTGATCAACAAACTAACGGCAGTCTCCGCCATCTAGCAAAAGGGAAACACAGGCTTTCCTAGGCCTTGTGGGATTCTGGAGAATGCATGTTCCAGGCTATAGTCAGCTTGTGAGTCCTCTATATCGAGTGACTCGAAAGAGGAACTATTTTGAATGGGGCCCTGAGAAAAACAGGCCTTTGAACAACTCAAACAAGAAATAGCTCGTGCAGTAGCCCTTGGGCCTGTCCGTACTGGACCAGCTGTGCAAAACATACTTTACACTGCAGCTGGGGAGCATGGCCTCACCTGGAGCCTCTGGCAGAAGACCCCAGGAGAAACTCGAGGTCGACCTCTGGGGTTCTGGAGCCAGGCCTTTCGAGGATCAGAAGCCATTTACACCCCAACTGAAAAGGAAATATTAACAGCATATGAGGGTGTTCGAGCCGCTTCAGAAGTTCTTGGTACAGAAGCACAGCTCCTCTTGGCACCACAGCTACCTGTGTTACATTGGATGTTCATAGGGAAAATCCCCACTACACACCATGCAACTGACGCTACGTGGAATAAGTAGGTAGCGTTAATTACACAGCGGGCTTGAATGGGGAAACCCAGCTGCCCAGGAATCCTGGAAGAGATCATGGACTGGCCGGAGGGCAGGGATTTTGGAGTACTGACAGAGGAGGTAACTCGCGCTGAAGAGGCAACACCATACAATGAGTTTCCGGAAGACAGAAATCAGTATGTGTTTGTTGTAGTTTAACCCGGCTGGCAGCTAAACACCACACAGCTGTTCACTCACCCTCCCCCCTCCCGCTCTGGGATGGGGGAGAGAAACAGGAAAGTGAAGCCTGAGAGTTGAGATAAAGACAGTTTATTAAGACTGGGAAATAATAACAATAACAACAACAATAATAATAATAATAATAGTGTGTATGAAATAAGTGATGCACAAAGCAAATGCTCACCACCCGCTGACTGATGCCCAGTCTATCCTCGAGCAGCCACCTCCCCCCCCTCCCCCCAACCAGCCCCCCCCATATAATGTTTAGCACGACATCAGATGGTATGGAATACCCCTTTGGCCAGTTTGGGTCAGCTGTCCTGGGTCTGTCCCCTCCCAGCTCCTGCTGCACCCCCAGCTTCCTCGCTGGCAGGACAGAGCGAGGAGCTGAAAAGTCCTTGGCTTGGTACAAGCACTGCTCTGCAACAACCAAAACATCAGCATGCTATCAGTATTCTTCTCATCCTAATCCGAAACATAGCACCCTACCAGCTACTACAAGGAAAATTAACTCTGTCCTAACTGAAAACAGGACAGCGTTGTTCACTGACAGATCCTGCCATGTGGTAGGGAGCCATCGGAAATGGAAAGCTGCTGTGTGGAGTCCCACACGACGAGTTGTGGAGGCCATGGAAGGGGAAGGCGAGTCAAGTCAGTATGCAGAAGTAAAAGCCATACAACTAGCCCTGGAGATTGCCGAAAGAGAAAAATGGCCAGTACTGTATCTCTACACTGACTCATGGATGGTGGCAAATGCTCTGTGGGGGTGGCTGCAGCAATGGAAACAGAACAACTGGAGGTAAACCTATCTGGGCTGCTACGCTGTGGCAAGATATTGCTGCCCAGGTAGAAAACCTGGCAGTAAAGGTTAGGGGGAAAAAATCTTAAGTGTGGGAGAGAGGAATCCAGCCACCTGAGAACATGTGTGTCAGGAGAGTCTTTCCAGGGTAAAGAAACATGGCCATGAGAAAGACTGATTGTTTTTTATTGTCATTTTTTTTTTACCTTGAAAGGTCATATTTGACTGATAATGGCATTTTCTATCCTCTAAAGCACATGTAGGCTGGAAATGACATCACCTTGCCTGAGGGAGCTTTATAACACCTCCTTGATTTTGTGGCACGCAGCTTTACAAATTAGGAAAATTGAGTCAGATGAGGACCTACCCAACAACAAAATATCAGGCTTTCCAGATCTAGCAGGAGGTGTGACCCATGCTGGTTTTCACAGCCTCTTCCCCACCCTGCTTTCACACCAGAGGCCAGCAGAAACCATAAGACAAGAAATCAACGTGCCATTTGGACATGGAGCATCTTCCTGCATAGTGCCCCTGTTCATCATACGCAAAATGTGCTGGAGAGTAAGGTCTCCTCTCCCAGGGTGATGTATCTCCTGCAGCAATGGTAGGGTGCTATGGGTGGTACAGCTCGGCTTTTCCCATGACTTTTGGGTTCGGCAGATCTCCCAAACCGTACATTTCACCTGCAGCTGCAGCCATGCCTCACAACACAGCAGCTCTGACTACAAGTGATCGCAGCTGGCGTTTCTCTTTGAGCTGAATTGGTGAAAGACAGAGTAAATGACAGGTTACTTCAATACAGCTCTTAGCAAGAACTTATGGAGATTATTATGAAGGAGCTGGAAAGACATCACTGGAATCTGCTTGTGGAGCTGGCAAATGAGTGATAGCTTTCTTTTATATCTTTTAATCACTGTGTTTTCTACTTATGCAAATTGCAGTAATACCTTTGATGCTTTAGATTTCTATAGCATTGAGGTTTGTGGTAGTGACATGAAAATTCAGAGCTGGATGCTCATCTGCTGCTAACTTGTTTCTACATCAAAGATATATCACATTTGGCAGTGACATACATTGATTCATGTAGTACATGAATCATCAGAACACACATTCAGAAACATACCACAAAGTGCTACTTATGGAGTCTCCATTCTAGTTTCAGCATGGTTTAGGGTATGCTTGCACTATAAATCGCAGGTAAGACCCTTTACCATGTGCCAAAAAATGCATAAGGGCCTAATTTATCTTGCCCCAAGCTTTCTGTTAGTCCTCTGCTGTTTAAAAAAAAAAAAAAAAGGGCAGAGTAAGCCTGTGTCTGCTTGCAATACTCCACTGTTGTGGTTTAACCCGGCCGGCAGCTAAATACCACACAGCCGTTCGCTCACCCTCCCCCCTTCCTCTCTGGGATGGGGGAGAGAAACGGAAAAGTAAAACGAGAGTTGAGATAGAGACAGTTTATTAAGATAGGGAACAATAATAATAATAATAATAATAACAGTAACAATAACAACAGTGTATATGAAACAAGTGATGCACAACGCAACCGCTCACCACCCGCTGACCGACGCCCAGTCCATCCCGAGCAGCCGGCCCCCCCAACCCGGCTAGCTACCCCTATATATTGTTTAGCATGACGTCAGATGGTATGGAATACTCCTTTGGCCAGTTTGGGTCAGCTGTCCTGGGTCTGTCCCCTCCCAGCTGTTGCTGTACCCCGAGCCTGCCTGCTGGCAGGACAGAGCGAGGAGCTGAAAAGTCCTTGGCTTGGTACAAGCACTGATCTGCAACAACCAAAACATCGGCATGTTATCAGCATTCTTCCCATCCTAATCCAAAACACAGCATTCCACCAGCTACTAGGAGGAAACTGTCCCAACTGAAACCAGGACATCCACAAATATACAAAAATATTAATATGTGTCTACACATATGTGTGTGATACCCAATGACTTTTAAGGGAGGGAGCTTTAGGAGCTTTATCAATCTAACTCTCACTTGGTGATACAGTAGTTTTTATATGCCTAAATTACCATGCTGATTTTGAAAAAGAGAATTAGGGCTCCTAAGTTGCTTAGGCAGTCTTGAAAATGACATCAAAGATCTTTGCACGGGCACAGAGCTTGGTGGATATCATTACCTGGTAAAATGTCTTCTCATAAGACACATGGAAATTGCCTATTTATTCCACTCTGGCTCCATCATGGGATTAGTCTTTATATTACAGTTACCAGTGGTTTGTCCAGTTCAGCCTTCCATCAGTTTCTCTGAAAGATGATTTAATAGGCCAGGAGACCATAATGCTGTCAGTAGCTGTGGTGCTATTAGATCATACTGCCACTAATTGAGGCTTAATATGTCCCCTTGCCTAAAATAATGTATTGTGGATAATTTTATCTTGATATTCATATCTAAACATTCCATCTTATTACTCCCAGCCTTACCTACTCCAGCCATCCTAAATAATTACTCGGCCTGTTTTCATCTATGATAAAGATGTGGATGGTTATCATATTCCATCCCCTGCTCATCTGGCTGTAATTAGGCCAAGGTATAAAGTGAGCTGGATCACCCAGGGTCACCAGCTTGGACTAAAAGAGAAGGTCAAAAGGGGGATGGGGAGCTCTACCAAAGCAGTGTTAGTGATGAGCTGGACTGTGAATAAAAGTGAGTCCAGCATCTGTAACCCAATTTATTTTAATCTGCTCTACTCTTTTTTATGTACCTCTTTTTTTCTAGTTATTTATACTGATATCACAGTGCATATATTCAGCACTAAGGATGCCTGTATGGCCCAAAGTTTGCAAAGTTTTGGGAAACATGATATAAATTAAAATTTTCTGTTGTGACACAAGAGTTTTCATTGTTAGTAATGTTGCAAGGAATGCCTACACAGTCATATACACGAGCTCTAATTTAAGCAAAGATCTGCACCCAAATATATACTCCGGGACTTGCACTGAGCACTCAAACAACCTTCACAGGTCTACATCCTTGTTCCCTGGTCTGGAAACAGCACTATGCATTTAATGGACCACCTCTCAGACATGGACACACATGCTGAAGTGAGCACAGTGCTGATATTTTGAGAGAGATTCATTAGATCAAATTTCAGCAAAGAAGCAGAGGTAGGACTGAGCTCACAAACAAAGTCCCCCAAAATGATGTGTGCACAATATCAGCGCTCAGTTTCACTACTTGTGCCTGGTTCATTGTCATCTGGAGATGACCTGAAGAATCCTACCAGCTTTCTATGTGCTGTTCTAAAAGGGTAGATGTCCTGCACCATACTCTCTAGGACCCTGGAGATACCCTAGACACTCCCCAACATTTCAAAGGGCATTAGAAGGGCATGTGGGTAACTGAATCCGAACGCCTGTCACACCACATTTACAACGTACAGAGTCTGAAATCTGCCTATGAAAATCCTTTGGTTATTTTGGGCTATTATATGTGTGTGTACTGGGTCTGGCTGGGATGTTAACTTTCCCTGCAGCAGCCCATACAGTGCTGCACTCTGCACTTGTAGCTAGAACAGCAGTGGTAAATTCTGGCTTTTTTCCAGAATTTTCATTTCATGAGAAATTTTGAAAATACAGCTTTCTACAGCTTAATTTTGAATCTGAGCAAATTTGAGACATCAGAATTTCTTGCTGGACAGGAAATGTATTTTCTTACCGGCTCTATCTATTGAGTATAAAGTTACCATTGGGTATGGGAAATAAGGTGCTTCTCTCTAGAAAAACAACCAAGTTCCAGGGTGAAAATTTCAGACTAGATAAAGTGCCTTTATTGTGTTTTATGTACTGAAGGTGCTCCTGTAAAACCAAGAGTAAGTTTAAAAGGACAAGAAAACCAGATAAAGGAAGGCTAGAAAATGGATGCAAGGCATTGGAAGAAACGACAAGCCTGAAGAAGTATCCAGAATTCAAACCAAAAAACGAGGTACTCATGGGTAACTGGTCTCCTGGGTGATGTGAAGGGCAAGCTTTGCAAATGTTTCCAACTTGCACTGCACTATTCTGCTTCTCATGAAGCAGATCTGAGCCTGAGGTAAATGCTGCTGCTACCAGTTTGAGTGTCTATCATGAAAGGGGACAAGCTGTTTACAGAGCTGCACAAGTTGGTGATAGTCTATGGAAAAACACTGTTCTGTTTTATGCAATAAACCCTTTCCATCCCCACCAGAAAGCCTTGGCCCAGTCCATGTGTTAAAGGTGCTGCCCAAGGCATGTCAGCTGTGCCTCAGGAGGAGACATGGGGTTAGCTGCATCACAGGGTGCACAGCTGTAAAGTACCAGGCAACCAAGGACCACTTTAGTCTCACAAGCACATGAACAAGCAGCATGAGGGACAAAAAGAGTTTCAGCAGGATTTTCCCATGATGTGAATTTAGCAACAGCAAATTATTCAACACCTGTGGATTGTGGTCATTACCCCATCTTTGCTTCTGCGCCAAAATCTCTTGCTTTTTCAAGAGGTCTTGGCCTTGGATGTTGAGTCAAAGCCTTCATGCCAAAATTCATTCCAACAGCTCTGCACAGAGAGGCTGAGTTCTCCCACCAGCTGTGCTACTGCTCCCATCAGGGTGACAGGCTGGGTGAAAAATGCAGGCAGCAAGAGACAGAAGAAGAGGAGTGTGAGGAAGAAGAGATATTGGTACATGTCTTGAAAATCATCTGATGCCTCTGGACTGTGAACTACTGTTGAAGAATACAAGCACACAAGTTTTTGCATCGCAGTTATGGATAAGCCATATAGGATGTAAGATAACCTGGAGGCTGGACTGCCCAGCACATACCAGATCATGAAATAACAATGTTCGTTCTACCTTTATAACCTGCCCTTAACAGGATGGCTGCTATAACAATGGCTTTCAGCAAACAAATGCACGTTTTTCATTGTAAATGAAGATGAGAAGATTTTTTTTCTTTCTATGACTAAAGGTCAGAGCATATTCTGACAGATATGAGATTGTGAGAAACAAGGGAACAAGCAACAGATGTAGCAAAGAGCTAATTAGTAAACTGAAGATTAAAAAACGCTGGTCTGTCATATGTGGAAATGATTCCCACCACATTTCAAAACCACAATGGTGCCTTTGCAATCAGTAGAGAAATACAATAAAAACAATAGGAATGACTAGCAAAATCTAATGAAAATGTGCTGTGGTGGTTTTACTCGGGTGGGCGGCCAAACACCACAGCTTCTCTCTCACTCCCCCTCCTCAAAGAGGAGCGAGGAGAAAATACGATGAAAAGGGCTCAAGGGTTGAGATAAGGACTAGGAGATTGCACAGTAATTATTGTGACGGGAAAGACAGACTCAGCATAGGGAGAAAGTAAGATTTATTGCTTATACTAACAAGCTAGAGAAGTGAGAAACAAAGGAAAGAAAACAAAAGCACCTTCCCCCCATCCACCCTCTTCCACCTCCTCCCCCCGAGCGGCGCAGGGGAACGGGGGAATGGGGGTCATGGTCAGTCTATAGCACTTCTTCTCCGCTGCTCCTTCTTGGTCACTCTTGTCCCCTGTGCTATGGGGTCCCACCCATGGGATGCAGTCCTTGCTGAACTGATCCGGCATGGGCTGTCCACAGGCAGCAGCTCTTCAAGAACTGCTCCATATATGGGTCTGTACCACGGGGTCCATCCCTCAGGAGCAAACTGCTCCAACCTGGGTTCCCCACGGGCAGCAGCTCCTGCCAGGTCACCTGCTCCTGTGTGGTCTCCTCTCCACGGGCTACAGGTCCAGCCCGGAATCTGCTCCAGCAGGGGTCTTCCACAGGCCGCAGTCTCCTTCTGTGCAGGTCCACCTGCTCCACCGTGGTCTCCTCCACAGGCTGCAGCGTGGAACCCTGCTCCACCGTGGTACTCCATGGGCTGCAGGGGGACATCCTGCTTCACCATGGTCCTCACCACAGGCCGCAGGGGACTTCTGCTCCGGCGCCTGGAGCACCTCTCCCCCTCCTTCTTCACTGACCTTGGTGCCTGCAAGGCTGTTCCTCACTCCTCTCACCCTCCCAGCTGCTGTGTGGCGCAGCATATTTTTCCCTGTCTTAAATATGCTCTCACAGAGGTACAAAACAACATCACTTATTGGCTCAGCTCTGGTCAGCAGTGGGGCCCTTACCAAACATGGGGCAGCTTCTAGATCCTTCTCACAGAAGCCACCCCTATGGCCCCCTGCTACCAAAACCTTGCCACGTAAACCCACTACAGGTGCAAAGCCTTGAAATCCTCATCAGTTCATCACTAACCTGGGACAGCCAGGAAGAGTGTCCAGGCTTAATAAATGTCCTTTTTCTTGATGCATCTGCACCCATAGGAAATTCCATCCTTCCTCCCACAGAATCAGGCTACATGGTATCATATGTTTGTCACTTCCAGGATGGATTACTGTAACTCTGGGTATTTGATGACAAATAAGAAAACAATGTGCAGGGAACAAACCCCTTCTCCCCACTTCAGAGGTGAAGCAGCCCTGAATACATGAAGCCCATCCAGGAGTCCTTCCACTCCAGTTTGCAATCAAGCGTGTAATTCACCAAAAAACTTCAGTCAGAAAGGTTTATGTTTTCAAGTCAAAATTTCTTATTTTCCCATTCTCTAATGACCATATTTATCTAAGAATAATAAGTTATAACAAAAAGAAGCACATGGAATTCAACCTAAAATGTATTTTTCCAGTGTGTTAATATTTGGGGAAAAGTAAAAAACAAAACAAAACAAAACAAAAAAACTAAACTAAACAACAACAATAAAAACAACCGTATGAAACTGTGTAAACTCAAATAAAATACTGTAATCCCAATGTAGAATGCAAACAGTTCATTAAAACCAGATACATTAAAGAAAAACTCCCTAGGTTTGAAGTTTTTATGGTATGTACCCTTATAAAGGTCTAAATGAGAAAAAGAATCAAGTCTTACTTTTCTTCTCGGTATGTCTGGGCTTTAAAATGCCTCTTATAAAGTGTGAGGGGAAGAGCTGTTATGAAATTAGGGATATTCTGTGGCTTCAGCTGGAGATCAAAATGAAGGCCCTCAGGTCTTCACATGGACTAATTTCAGTCACCCTGTGACTGAAGAATGCAGATCGTGTATTCTTATGGCCTCCTAAGGAGAACTGCCATATATGAAAGCCACAAGTGGTGGCCAGCCATCCTGACAATGGACCCCACAGCAGATTCTGTGACTTACTAAAGAGATTTTGTAAAAATAGACCCCTAGGAAAGATGATGGAGGATAGTAGTAGCCCCATGAAATGCAGCTTTAAGTTTAACCAGAAAGAAGGCTGAGCAACCAAAAGGATTGAAATGCACCAGTAAGATACCTAGAGGGCATCCACTGCTAAATTTCCACTTGCTCTTAGCTGGCCATATTATAGCAGAAAAGGGTTTTTGTCTGTTTGTTTGCTTGTTTGCTCCTGCCTGTATCTGCCCAAGAGGTTTCAAAGCTGTCCTCTTAGATCGGGTGCTTGCTGCACTGGCCCTGTCAGTGGGTGGCAGCGGTGACAGTGGTGACCTCTCCCAGTCCCTCTGAGCCCTGTTTTTCTATGACTCAAGTGTGCTCCACACAGCGATTGCACAGAAACCACTCTGGAGCAGAACCGAAGTTGGGAGCAGCTGCCAGCTTGTGAGGCAGTTTGTTAGGCTGAGAGCGTGACACCGCAACGCTGGAAGCATCCCCAGCTGCCAGCAGCCTTCACGGAGGTGTCGCTTCAGACATCCCCATCTCTAAGAGGGCTGAGATGAGTTTTTTTCCCCCCAGATCCTCACTGCCTGTTACAGGCTTCCTTCTGTGCTCATTTAATGAATGAAAGTCTCTGCCCAGCTAGGAGCTCTTGGCACAGGTTATAACAGGCTGTGCTCTTTGCTCTGCAGTTCACTGGTGCAATTGCTTGTGTTTTACCCAGTTCAGTGTCTGACATGCAAATTCCCCAGCTCTCTGCAAACAAGGCACAAAAAAGAAATCCTGGGAGATTGCTGAGGTGTTCCTGGCTGTGGAGTTTTGGACTTGAATTGCTGCAAAAACCCAAACAGCATTTTCCTGGGCTTTTTGAGATTTGTGAACCTATTTATTGCTGGAATGTGACTTTGAGGAAGATTTCTACTGTTGGCTGCTTGGTTTGCTGGATTTTGTTTTTGTTCTTTTTATAGTTTCTTTTTTTTTTTTTTCCAGGGGAAAGTTTTCCAGTGTTGCTGGGGAGGTTGTTTCTTGAAAGAATAGTTGTGGTAAGAAATGGCTGCAGCTGGAGTTAAGGCACCTAAAAATAATCATAATAGAAATAAACAAATACTATCATTCTAAACACGTGACAAAATACATTTAGGATAGAACTTCTAAGGACTTGACCTTAGACTCCTGTCTTCAGCAAACTCCGTGGGGTCTGTGTGGGACTCCCTGTCGTTTTGCCTCACCCTCTCCTCACCAAACTTTCAAAGGACTGAATGTTCTCCCAGCCAACCAGATACACTCTCCCTCAGGAACCCATGTTTGCATGTGCTCTGACAAATTAGCTCTTGTTAGTTCCTTTGGTCCCAGTGGGAACAGCATTAAAACATTTTATGTGACTTATACCCTGGCCCTATCCATACACCTGATTAGACAAGCACAGAGCACTTCAGGTTCTTTAAGAGACATCCACTGAATATATGAACTAACCTAAAAGCATTCTGGAGACCATACAGGCCTTAATATTAAGATTCATAGGCCAAGGTCTCATCTTTTTGATATATCTGGCCTTTTTTTTAAAACATCCTTTGCCAAAAGTAAAAAAATAAAGTCATTATTCATCTAAAATACCTTCATCTCCACGAGGCTGTGAAATTAATATTGCCAGGTGCTACAGGGACTAATAGTGGACAACAGCTTCTGGGACTGTGTTAAAATTCATGGAGTCACTCCTGAAGTAAAGTTTGATTTAGTATAAACAAGGGCTCTGCCCTGGATTTGCCAGATTTGTTGAGATTAAAAGTGTCATGTCCATATACAATTGTTTTGAGTGATCTTATCTCAGGATTGTATTGATCATGGATCATTTGTCATGCAGACTTGTTGAAGGCATGAGACAGGTCCCGGAGACCAAGTAGACAACACCAAACACATACCCAGACAACAAAGCCCATGTGATAGCCTCCCACTAAATTAACTCCTCCTATTCTTCCTCATGGAAATGATGACAAAAGATGTACATCTCCAGGGAACAAGTTTTCCACCTTGCCTGACCCATCTGACAATCATAGGACTCAGAAAGTGTCTTACAATAGGACCTTCACATCTAAAGGCCAACTTTCAAGCAGAGGTTGTAAGAAATCAGGCATGAAAGACTCAAGTGAAAGATTTCATCTGGCAGAGCAAAAATGATATAAGTGCCCACTCCTGGAACATGCACATCGTGCCTTGTGCACTCACAAGCACACATAGATACACCTCTGTTGCACACCTAAAGTACGAAAATCTATCACATAAAATGCTACATTTTTGTCAGCCATCCCTGTACCTTGCAAACAACTGGAGTCTCCTTCTCTGGAGATACTCAAGGCCTGTCTGGATGCCTACCTGGGCAGCCTGCTCTGAGGAACCTGCTTTGTGGGGGGGGTTGGACCCGATGATCTTTCGAGGTCCCTTCCAACCCCTACAACTCTGTGATTCTGTGATTCTGTGATTATATAGGAAACCAACTTTACACTGCACTAAGCTCCACCCATCCAGATGATGTCATTTCCATGGTAACTAAAGTACCTCAAAGGCAAAAGAACAGATGGAGACAGAAGAAAAAAATAATCTAAGGACCAAAAGTGAACATATGTAGTGCAAGAAAAAATATTAAGCTGTGGGCAGCTATTAGGTTTATTATCATTTGCAAAGGGAGACCTCGATAAACTCAGTCACGACTCCATGGTAAGGAGTGGCACAATCAAATCAGGCTTGTGACAATACCAATTTTCCAGCAGCCCATATTCCCTCTTGCTTTCCGTTACACAAATCTCAGAAATAAGTGTCCTTGTTCCCTTAATGACTTGTTTTGGTTTAAGGACAACAGCAGCCAAAACAGGCTGAAAGAATGTAACTAGTCATATGCTTGACTGCCCATTGCATGTCTCCAAGATCAGTCTCCAAAAGGGAGTGAGGACTTCGTGGCTGTCCCTCTGCCACACAGATTGCACTAGCCAGGGGAGCAAAATCAAGAAGACAGGATCTGTCGAGTGCACATATACAGCCTGCAACCGGCTATGTCTCGCTCACATGTATTCTGGCTGTCTCCTGCACTTTGCATTTACGTGCGCCGTTATATAAAGTACACGCTGGCAACTCAGCAGCAATTTGGAACATCTTTAAAATTGGGTTAATAGTTATGACACAGTCTTTGCTTGACTTCCTCTGGAATTAGTCCATCTTTGTGGATTGCTATCAATCAGAAGGGAAACTTGCGATTTACATTGGACAATTTGTTCTGTGTCAGCTTTCTAAGACTCTGAGCAAGGCAAGTGTAATTTGGGAACAGGAGCTGTGATAGAGAGAAAAAAAAAAAAAGGAAAAAAAATCTTGTATTTTTAGCTTTCTCTCACTAGAAGTTTTCTGCTCTATATTATATAATTTATTTGAGATGCAGAGTTTTGTCAAAGTGAAAAAAGTTAAAAACATATCCTGCTACCTAAACTCCTTGCAGCTTAACCTGGACAGAGCTGGCATAAACTCTGGAGTGAGAAAATCTTATCTGTGGGCTAGGACAGAAGAGTCTAGGGCATGAGAAATGTGAATTCAAGCCCTTCTGCCCAAGGCTCACACTGTGACCCAATGTATTTTTTTTTTTTTTTTTATGTCTCCCCTCCTTGTCTGAAATGCAGTCTCCTCATGTCCTGCAGATTGTGAGTATAAATGATTTTGTATGAAACCATTAGCTGCTCAGATACTTCTATAATCAAGGGGTGAGCAAGCACCTAAGGTAGCTGCATCCTTTTCTTAAATGACTTTTAATTGTCGGTGACATTTTACCACCCATGCTGTTAGTCAGCATTTCACTCCCAATGAACAAGGGGACTGTGCGAGTCTCTCTCAATCACAGATGCTACTGTGTGAGCACAGTGCTGTGCAGCTGAAGTAAGAAATGCTTCATCGGTTAATATTTTAAATCAAAACCAAAAGAAAAAAAGGGGGAAAAATATCACAAAACCTTATTTATGTACTAAATTCTACAAGCAGATGCAATGTTTTTGGTGCTGCTGATTTCTTTCTGACTTTCCTCTCCTTTCTTTTCCAAAACCTAAACATGGAGCAGCAAATCTTTGAGCTAGCTGTTAATGCTCTTTCGAGGCGAAACGCCGCAGGAACCCTTGCAGACAGACGCACAGACATCCGTCCCTGCGCCGGCAGCCAGGAGTTGCGACCTGCCGGCAGGGGGCAATGCTTCATGTCTATTAAACCAAAACCACCGAAAACTGAAAAATTAAGAGGTCTGTAGGAAAGGGGTCAGGAAAAAAAGATGCTGAGGTGCAAGAGGGGACGGAGTACGACAGCAGTGGAGCAAAACCTACCCGTGCTCCCCACGTACCAAGCTCACGGCAGTTTTGAGTTTTTTCAGCCAGCTTGCTGATAAGGAAACTCTGCGATAAGAAAACAGTGATAAATGACTTTGGTGTGGATTAAAATTTGCACCACGCATTCCCCAGAGCACAGGAAATCAATCAGCCCTTGGTTCTGTGGCCCTAGCATTTTTGCCCGGTTCTCCCTCAGGTTTAGAGTATTGATGCTCCAGGTGAGTCGGGGGCTCATCATCCAAAGCTGGCTGCCATCAGGGAATGATAACTAACAGGGAGGGGAGGGAAGGCAGAATTAGGTATCCTGAGGCTGTGCTATACCTCTGGCATTCAAAAATATAATCTTCTCTCTGCTGAGGGTGCTACTACTTACTGAGGTATAGACTCGAGCATTCCACAAGGCATATGGACCAGCCTGATGCCAACAGCTGCTGGGCTGGGAGAGGTGCTGTCCTTGGATTAGACCCAACGCAGATGACAGAGGTTTAACACCAGTGATTCTTACTGAACTTTGCACCCCGGCCTTGCAGGATCCCGTTCTCACCTCACATGAGCTGGCGAGCCCATGTGAGGTGACAAAACACCCCGACGTATTACTTAGGTTTGTACACTATTATTCAGATAGAACTTCACGCTGAAATGTGGTACACCTTGATCCTCATTTCCATCTTCAAACGTTTCAGGTGTCCCACAACAATGATAAATAATTACATAAATAACATAAATAACACATAAAACACCCATGCGTCAAGTTTTGTGAAGTCCTAGAAGGAATGGAACAGATAAAATTTCAGATAAAGAAGGTCAATGGATAGCGAGAACTGATGTTATCCATTGCCGACTTTGTTTGAGAGACATTACAGAACACTAACAGCATGTGAGCACATTCATTTTTTCCTACAAATGGTTTTGAATCCAGTCTCAGCTCAACTGTGAAATACATCCTCTGACTGCTGACTATCTCAGGTCTGTGTTCCTGTGCTAGGTCTGGCTAGGATGGAGTTAACTTTCCCTGCCCATACAGTGCTGTGATCCGCACTTGTAGCTGGAACAGCACTGGTATCACTCCAGTGTTGTGTCTATTGTTGAACAACACTGGACTCCCTCCAAGCCCCCAAGAGACAGCAAGCTGGGGGTGGACAAGTGATGGGGAGGGGACATCGCCAGGGCAGCTGACCTAAACCGACCAAAGGGATATTCCATACCATATGGTGTCACACTCAGCAATAAAA